>WNWK01016839.1:0-43890 GCA_009830355.1 Cherax destructor
GTGTGGATCACCAAGTGAGGGTAGTGAGTGTGTGGAACACCAAGTGAGGCTAGTGAGTGTGTGGATCACCAAGTGAGGGTAGTGAGTGTTTGGAACACCAAGTGAGGGTAGTGAGTGTGTGGATCACCAAGTGAGGGTAGTGAGTGTGTGGAACACCAAGTGAGGGTAGTGAGTGTGTGGATCACCAAGTGAGGCTAGTGAGTGTGTGGAACACCAAGTGAGGGTAGTGAGTGTGTGGAACACCAAGTGAGGCTAGTGAGTGTGTGGAACACCAAGTGAGGGTAGTGAGTGTGTGGAACACCAAGTGAGGGTAGTGAGTGTGTGGAACACCAAGTGAGGGTAGTGAGTGTGTGGAACACCAAGTGAGGCTAGTGAGTGTGTGGAACACCAAGTGAGGCTAGTGAGTGTGTGGAACACCAAGTGAGGCTAGTGAGTGTGTGGAACACCAAGTGAGGGTAGTGAGTGTGTGGAACACCAAGTGAGGCTAGTGAGTGTGTGGATCACCAAGTGAGGCTAGTGAGTGTGTGGAACACCAAGTGAGGGTAGTGAGTGTGTGGAACACCAAGTGAGGCTAGTGAGTGTGTGGAACACCAAGTGAGGGTAGTGAGTGTGTGGAACACCAAGTGAGGCTAGTGAGTGTGTGGAACACCAAGTGAGGCTAGTGAGTGTGTGGAACACCAAGTGAGGCTAGTGAGTGTGGAACACCAAGTGAGGTAGTGAGTGTGTGGAACACCAAGTGAGGGTAGTGAGTGTGTGGAACACCAAGTGAGGGTAGTGAGTGTGTGGAACACCAAGTGAGGGTAGTGAGTGTGTGGAACACCAAGTGAGGGTAGTGAGTGTGTGGAACACCAAGTGAGGGTAGTGAGTGTGTGGAACACCAAGTGAGGGTAGTGAGTGTGTGGAACATCATACTTGCGGATCCAGGTGAGATTTTAAAATCTCTTACTTGAAACCTCAGTCGATGACTGTTGGATAAGAGACCGAGTCCAAGACCTTGGGTCCAGGACCTTCAAGTAAGTAAATAGAAGTCCTGGACCTAGATATACGAAATCTAGAGGGCCAGGACCTAGAACACAGAGGCTGGGTGAGTGACCGGGTGAGCGAGGGAGGTGGGGTTCAACATCTAATGGGGAAGGGTGGGGAGGGTTGTGGGTGAGAGGAGGGATATCTTACCTTGACAAGTAACTGAAGAAGTCTGTCTGTCCTTGCAAGGCGTTGGAGTCTTATATACTCTTCCTTCGTCCCTCCCTACCTCCCTCTTCCCATTTTCCCCTCCCTCCCACTTTACTTACCTCTCTGTACCTATCTTTCCCTTTTCCTAGCTCTTCTTTTCTTGCTCTCAGTCATTATCCTGGTCACTTTCTCTCTTACGTTTCGTCCTCTTTTCCGGTCACCTCCTCCCCCCCCCAACACATACTCTCACTCCACTTTCTCTGCTTCACTGTTGTTCTCTCTCTCTCTCTCTAATGCCTGCCTCTCTTCCCTATTTCTAATACCCGTTCCTGTTCCCTCTTGATTACTATCTGTCCCTCGTTGTTGCATCAGTATCTTCAGATCCTCTTCTTTAATGTAACAAATTAGACACATATGCAACACTTGGGTATCTTTAATGAGGAAACGTTTCGCCACACAGTGGCTTCATCAGTCCAATACAAAGCAGAAAGTAATAAGGAGAGGAGGAGTTCAGTCCATCAATCTTGTAGGAAGTACAACATAGAACCGGAGAAGTGGCTTATAAGCCACGTCTATCCTCAGAGACAATTTCAGAGTCGCGTGTTGAACCTTTGGATATTCTCAGGCTTAGATCATAATACAGGAGGAACACTGCTGCAGGCCTATTGGCCCATACTAGGTAGCTCTTTCTCAAACCAAAACTCACTAACAAAAATATTTTTCCAACCCATTATCAATTCTACCCAAGGAATAAGCTTTGATATTCCTATTGATTCATGTGCAAGTCCCACTCAAATCCAACCCCTCTCACTCATATATTTATGTAACCTAAATTTGATGCTACCCAAGGTTTTAGCTTCAATGACCATGCTAGGCAGACTATTCCACTCATCCACTACCTTATTTTTACACCAATACTTTGGAAAAATAAACACATAAGCAGTATAATGTGATCCTTTATTGACAACATTTCGCCCACGCAGTGGGCTTTATCGAGTCACAAACAGATCTACCTGGATAAAAGAAACATGAGTATTTATAGGATTTAGTCAGGTGGAGAATGCTGGGTCAGGTGGAGAATGCTGGGTCAGGTGGAGAATGCTACATGTGACAGTCTTCAAAGTAGGGTGATAGAGTCTAAAACCTTGGGTAGCTTTAAAAAGAGACTGCACAAGTATATGGGTAGACCTTCTGCAGTGTTCCATTCTTAAGTTCTATGTGGGATAGCGATGAAGAAGTTTCTTGGCAATAGGTTCAGCTATGTTGTAGAAGCCGTTGTTCTGGTTGAAGTTGTTGGATATACAGATAAGTGATGATTCCAGGATTCTTCAGTATTGAGTGTTGTCTTCTCTGGCGATGAGTCTTGCGTTTCTGTAGTTGATTAAATAGTTGATTAAATGGATGTTTCACCCACGTATAATTTGCTACAGTCATTACAAGGGATTGTGTATACCCCTGCAGTGGATTGAAGCTTGTCCTGTCTGTTACCTTACCTATGTGTCTTACTTACCAATCTGTCGGTATTGTATACCATTTTGATATTCAAAGGTATTCTTAAACAGTCACGAGTCGTGTATATGTTGCTGATGATGTGCATCTCAGGTGATGTGCATCTCAGGTGATGTGCATCTCAGTCGATGTGCATCTCAGGTGATGTGCATCTCAGGTGATGTGCATCTCAGGTGATGTGCTCGACACTTTGTTTATATTGGAAACTGAAGGCGGGACCCTGGCAAGTGCTAGAAAAACAGACACTAGGTGCAGTGGAGTCCTTTATCGGTACAACGTTTCACCCATGGGTGGCTTTATCGGTACAACGTTTCACCCATGGGTGGCTTTATCGGTATAACGTTTCACCCACCCATGGGTGGCTTTATCGGTACAACGTTTCACCCATGGGTAGCTTTATCGGTACAACGTTTCACCCATGGGTGGCTTTATCGGTACAACGTTTCACCCATGGGTGGCTTTATCGGTACAACGTTTCACCCATGGGTGGCTTTATCGGTACAACGTTTCACCCATGGGTAGCTTTATCGGTACAACGTTTCACCCATGGGTGGCTTTATCTGTACAACGTTTCACCCATGGGTGGCTTTATCGGTACAACGTTTCACCCATGGATCGACTTTTTTCATGTATAACGTTTAACTCATGGATGGATTTTTTTCAAGTACATAAGAGATACAAGTAACAAACAGCTTAAATAGTGCAGAAGTCAAATGCAAGAGACAGTTGGGTGGAAGTTTCAAGTTCACCTGAGGCGTCCTACTGGCCCATGTTAGGTTTTCTGTGTGCTAGAACAACAGTTCGTGTTATAGGGGGCGCTAGAGTGAATATCCCACTGTTTTGTGTGATGATATTTGCAACTTTTACTGTATACGATTCAAAGCATCTACGCTTAACTTCAACGTTCTCGAGGAACAATAGTCTGAACCCATCCCACTCCATTAAGTGGGAGCTATGGAGCTGCACTCACAAGGAACTGAGGTTAGCCATTCTACAGGCGTATTTGTCTTTCTGTAGACAGCACCTGACGTGCTGTTGGAGTGTGAGCAAGGTAACATTTATGGAGGGATTCAGGGAAACCGGTAGGCCGGACTTGAGTCCTGGAGATGGGAAGCACAGTGTCAGTACTCTGAAGGAGGGGTGTTAATATTGCAGTTTTATAACTGTAGTGTAGGCACGCCTATGGCAAGACAGTGATGGAGTGAATGATGATTGAAAGTGTTTCTTCTTTTTCGGGTCACCCTGCCTTGGTGGGAAAGGAAGATCCTCGTAAAGTCTCGTATAATATTTGTAGTGACCACTGCGAGGTCTGTGCTGGACTTGTGGAAGATGAAGCATGTTGTGTTGGCTGTGGTCTTGGCGTAGCACGGATCTCTAATAGATGTTGTCCTGGTTCCGGGGGTTATGGTCCCCTCCATGTGCGTCTCACATCATGTGCTTAGTGCAATGCTTACGCTAATTCCTCATTCGTTTTTTAAGGTTTATAGTCTCTCTCTCTCTCTCTCCCACAGAACGTATTCCATTTCCGGTATTCTTTCTCCTCCCCCCCCTTCCCATCAACTCTCAAGGTCTCTTTGTATCGAGTTGAATCTAGGTAGCGGTTGATTTAATCAATCATTCAGGACGTCCAGATCATGTCATTCAGGACGTCCAGATCATGTCATTCAGGACGTCCAATCATTAGTTTTACACCATTTACAAAGAGTGATATATGTACTATGCAAAAGTACAATAATTATACCATATCTTTGTACAGTGAGTACACAGAGTGAGACGATCTGTATCTTAATGTCTTCCCAGAGTGAATATTTAAATGGTATAAAATACCGACAGGTTGTTAGGTAAGACACATATGCAACAGTTAGGTATCTTTATTTAGAAACGTTTCGCCTGCACAGTAGGCTTCTTCAGTCGAGTACAGAAAAGTTGATAGAAGCAGAAGAGATGTGAAGTCGATGTAATCAGTCCATCACCCTTGAAGACGTAGTTTTGAGGTGGTCAGTCCCTCAGCCTGGAGAAGAGTATTGTTCCATAGTCTGAAACAATGTGAAGTTGAAGTGACAGTATGGAGACTTATATACTGTCAGGAGGTGAGGTGTAGTCCACTAGTAGAAGCAAGACACTTTAAAGGACCTTTAAAAGACCCCAATGGAAATAAGTCACTCTGTCTGACTTTTTTGGGTTATCCTGGGTACTCTACACATATGCTGCTATGTATGATAATCTATGTAACTGTATTTGTGTATACCTGAATAAACTTACGTCCCTCTCAAATCCAACCATTCTTACTAGTAGTTGTCCAAGGTGTTGTCTGTACTGTACCAAGATACCATTGTCCCATAGTTCTCCACGCTGATACCTCCGCTCTGATACCTCCACCCTGATACCTCCACGATGATACCTCCACCCTGATACCTCCACGCTGATACCTCCACCCTGATACCTCCTCGCTGATACCTCCAACCTGATGCCTCCACCCTGATACCTCCACCCTGATACCTCCACCCTGATACCTCCACCCTGATACCTCCACCCTGATACCTCCTCGCTGATACCTCCACCCTGATGCCTCCACCCTGATACCTCTACTCTGATACCTCCACCCTGATACCTCCACCCTGATACCTCCAACCTGATACCTCCACCCTGATACCTCCACCCTGATACCTCCACCCTGATACCTCCACCCTGATACCTCCACCCTGATACCTCCACCCTGATACCTCCACCCTGATACCTCCACCCTGATACCTCCACCCTGATACCTCCACCCTGATACCTCCACCCTGATACCTCCACCCTGATACCTCCACCTTGATACCTCCACCCTGATACCTCCACCCTGATATCTCCACCCCGATACCTCCACCCTGATACCTCCACCCTGATACCTCCACCCTGATACCTCCAACCTGATACCTCCACCCTGATACCTCCACCCTGATACCTCCACCCTGATACCTCCACCTGATACCTCCACCCTGATACCTCCACCCTGATACCTCCACCTGATACCTCCACCCTGATACCTCCACCCTGATATCTCCACCCGATACCTCCACCCTGATACCTCCACCCTGATACCTCCACCCTGATACCTCCAACCTGATACCTCCACCCTGATACCTCCACCCTGATACCTCCAACCTGATACCTCCAACCTGATACCTCCACCCTGATACCTCCACCCTGATACCTCCACCCTGATACCTCCACCCTGATACCTCCACCCTGATACCTCACCTGATACCTCCCCTGATACCTCCACCCTGATACCTCCACCCTGATACCTCCACCCTGATACCTCCAACCTGATACCTCCACCCTGATCCTCAACCTGATACCTCCACCCTGATACCTCCACCCTGATACCTCCAACCTGATACCTCCACCCTGATACCTCCACCCTGATACCTCCACCCTGATACCTCCACCCTGATACCTCCACCCTGATACCTCCACCCTGATACCTCCACCCTGATACCTCCACCCTGATACCTCCACCCTGATACCTCCACCTGATACCTCCACCTGATACCTCCACCCTGATACCTCCAACCTGATACCTCCACCCTGATACCTCCACCCTGATACCTCCACCTGATACCTCCACCCTGATACCTCCACCCTGATACCTCCACCTGATACCTCCACCCTGATACCTCCACCCTGATACCTCCACCCTGATACCTCCACCTGATCCTCTCCCTGATACCTCCTCCTGATCATCATGTCTCTCTCGATTACTTCTTATTTTTCATGATCGGTACAGAATTTTCACTGTTTATTTTGTCTGCCTGTTGTTACAGTGACTTAGTCTTGTATAATATTAAATACTCTCTTACAGTTCAGGAACTTGCGGTCCAACTGACTCTCTCTGTCTAGCTCTGTCTCTCTTACTCTGTCACTTTCATGAGACATGATGCACTTTCTCAAAACTTGACTGTGATTCCGCTGGTTCGAAATGTCGCGTTGGCGACACTGAGGAAGGCAACACACGCTGTTGAACAAGCTTTTATTAAGACGAAGTTTCGCTCTGCATTGTGTAAATTTACGAAGCCCTGACTTGATGAAGCCCTACACTGAGCGAAACGCTGTCCAAATTTATTGGGACAACGTTATTTTAACTCTTGCTCTGCGACGTCTTTGTTTACAGTTTGTGAAGACGTTCCTCTGTAGGTGTCCCATCAACGTACCTCATTACTCTAACCTTGTACGTACCTCATTATTCTAGATAGCTTGTACGTACCTCATTACTCTAACCTTGTACGTACCTCATTATTCTAGATAGCTTGTACGTACCTCATTACTCTAACCTTGTACGTACCTCATTACTCTAACCTTGTACGTACCTCATTACTCTTACCTTGTACGTACCTCATTACTCTAACCTTGTACGTACCTCATTACTCTAACCTTGTACGTACCTCATTACTCTAACCTTATACGTACCTCATTATTCTAGATAGCTTGTACGTACCTCATTGTTCTAAACAGCTTTCACGTACCTCATTACTCTAGACAGTTTTCACGTACCTCATTACTCTAGACAGCTTTCACGTACTCATTTCCTGACAGCTTCATACCTCATCTAGACAGCTTCCACGTACCTCATTACTCTTGACAGCTTACACGTACCTCATTACTCTAGACAGCTTCCACGTACCTCATTACTCTAGACAGCTTCCACGTACCTCATTACTCTTGACAGCTTCCACGTACCTCATTACTCTAGACAGCTTTCACGTATCTCATTACTCTAGACAGTTTTCACGTACCTCATTACTCTAGACAGCTTTCACGTACCTCATTACTCTAGACAGCTTCCACGTACCTCATTACTCTTGACAGCTTCCATGTACCTCATTACTCTAGACAGCTTTCACGTACCTCATTACTCTAGACAGCTTCCACGTACCTCATTACTCTTGACAGCTTCCACGTACCTCATTACTCTAGACAGTTTTCACGTACCTCATTACTCTAGACAGCTTTCACGTACCTCATTACTCTAGACAGCTTCCACTTACCTCATTACTCTTGACAGCTTCCACGTACCTCATTACTCTAGACAGCTTTCACGTACCTCATTACTCTAGACAGCTTCCACGTACCTCATTACTCTTGACAGCTTCCATGTACCTCATTACTCTAGACAGCTTCCACGTACCTCATTACTCTAGACAGCTACCACGTACCTCATTACTCTTGACAGCTTCCACGTACCTCATTACTCTAGACAGCTTCCACGTACCTCATTACTCTAGACAGCTTCCACGTACCTCATTACTCTAGACAGCTTCCACGTACCTCATTACTCTAGACAGCTTTCACGTACCTCATTACTCTAGACAGCTTCCATGTACCTCATTACTCTAGACAGCTTCCACGTACCTCATTACTCTAGACAGCTTCCATGTACCTCATTACTCTAGACAGCTTCCACGTACCTCATTACTCTAGACAGCTTCCATGTACCTCATTACTCTAGACAGCTTCCACGTACCTCATTACTCTAGACAGCTTCCACGTACCTCATTACTCTAGACAGCTTCCACGTACCACATTACTCTAGACAGCTTCCATGTACATCATTACTCTAGACAGCTTCCACGTACCTCATTACTCTAGACAGCTTCCATGTACCTCATTACTCTTGACAGCTTCCACGTACCTCATTACTCTAGACAGCTTCCACGTACCTCATTACTCTAGACAGCTTCCACGTACCTCATTACTCTAGACAGCTTCCATGTACCTCATTACTCTAGACAGCTTCCACGTACCTCATTACTCTAGACAGCTTCCATGTACCTCATTACTCTAGACAGCTTCCACGTACCTCATTACTCTAGACAGCTTCCATGTACCTCATTACTCTAGACAGCTTCCACGTACCTCATTACTCTAGACAGCTTCCATGTACCTCATTACTCTAGACAGCTTCCACGTACCTCATTACTCTAGACAGCTTCCATGTACCTCATTACTCTAGACAGCTTCCAGGTACTTCAATACTGTAGACAGCTTGGAACACTTGGTATGTTGACGTTCACTATGACCAAACTTGTTGAACACATCCCCAGGATCCAGGTATGGCTGCGATAACTTCCACAATCCTCTGCGGCGGTGCTTTAAAAATGTCACAAAAGGGGCTTAAAAAAATACCGAATGGAATTCAGATGTGTAGGAACAGATCTGAAGATTTTTTTGTGTGTGTAAAATAGCGTAATTTTTTTTTTTTATTCCCTTTAAACCATGTTAAATCATTTTCAACTGATGTTTCCTGGACGACCATATGCTTCATGGCTGACGCGTCTTAGGGCCGAGATAGTGCCTGTTAATTTTCATTTGCCTTCAGGTAAATGTGTTGATGTGGTAAATTAAATAAAAATAATGGAATCGTTGAAATTCATAACTTAACTGGAGAATGGCTCATCTGATCACCTTCAAACTTTTCACCACTGGTGTGGTGTGCTGAAGACAAGGTTCACGCGGCCATTTTGTGGTATAATTTCCAGTAGGATTGAATGATGATGAAAGTGTTTCTTTCTATATTTTGGGTCACACTGCCTTGGTGGGAATCGACCGATGTGATAATAAAAAAAATCCAAATTAGCCAATTTAATTGAATAAATATTGATATTAATGTTTTTTTTTTCAATAAAAAAGAATGTTTCTTGTGATGTCCAGGTCTCTTTGTAGTCTTGCCTGATCCTCATCTGATTTAATTCTCCTCATTAACTTCACATCATCTGCGAACAGGGACACTTCTGAGTCTATCCCTTCCATCATGTCATTCTCATATGCCAAAAATAGCACTGGTCCTAGGACTGACCCCTGTGGAACCCCGCTCGTCACAGGCGCCCACTGTGATACCTCATCACGTACCATGACTCGTTGTTGCCTCCCTGTCAGGTATTCTCTGATCCATTGCAGTGCCCTTCCTGTTATACACGCCTGATCCTCTAGCTTCTGCACTAATCTCTTGTGAGGAACTGTGTCTAAGGCCTTCTTGCAGTCCAAGAAAATGCAATCGACCCACCTCGCTCTCTCTCGTGTCTTACTTCTGCAACTTTGTCATAAAACTCCAGAAGGTTTGTGACACAGGATTTGCCTTCCATGAATCCGTGCTGGTTGTCGTTTATAATCTTGTTCCGTTCCAGGTGATCCACCATTCTCCTCCTGATAATCTTCTCCAAGACTTTGCATACTATACACGTCAGTGACACTGGTCTATAGTTTAGTGCCTCGTTTCTGTCTCCTTTCTTAAAAATGGGAACTACATTTGCCGTCTTCCATACCTCGGGTAGTTGCCCAGTTTCAAGGGATATGTTGAAGATTGTGGTTAGTGGCACACACAGCGTCTCTGCTCCCTTTCTAAGGACCCACGGAGAGATGTCCGGTCCCATCGCATTTGAGCTATCAAGGTCACTTAGCAGCTTCTTCACCTCCTTCTCAGTTGTGTGTATTTCATCCAACACTTGTTTGTGTCCCCCTCTGTTCTGTCTTCCCAGAGTCCTTCCTGTCTCCACTGTAAATACCTCCTTAAATCTCGTATTGAGCTATTCACATACTTCTTGATCGTTTCTTGCGAGTTCCCCACCTTCTTTCCTCAGCCTGATCACCTGGTCTTCGACTGTTGTCTTCCTCCTAATGTGGCTATACAGCACCTCACCTCCAGGTCCTTCTCCTTCAGGAAGGTTTGAAGCCATTGTTCCCCAAGCCTGTAATTTCTAGTCATCTTTGGCTATCATAGCTGTGCGTTGTTGGGATTAAATTCTAATTGTAATTTGTCAGACCAATCCTGCAGTATGTCCAACTCTATCTGCAGTCTTTGCCGTTCTGCGTGTCTGTATTCCTCTCATTGGTTTCACATCATTTGCAAACAGGGATACCTCTGACTCTGTTCCATCTGTCATGTCGTTTACACACACAAGAAAGTCTTTGAGCGTCTTGTTCATGCTTCTGAGAGCTTCTTTTATTGTTCAGCTTTGTACATGCGGGCGATGTGATCCTGTTTATTTGCGCCTCAGGCGAGTTATTCCTGTATCAAGTGATATGTTCCCTCTGGCTTCCTACATCCTATACACACACACATCCTGCTACCATCCTCACAACCTTGCAGTGTTGCGACTCAGCTCAGAAACCTTACAATCTTTCAGGTCTTCGTTATTCTTGTTTGTCTTGCATCATCCTCAAACAGTAACATTTATATACATCAGGTCATTTATATACATCAGGTCATTTATATACATCAGATCATTTATATACATCAGGTCATTTATATACATCAGGTCATTTATATACATCAGGTCATTTATATACATCAGGTCATTTATATACATCAAGAAGAGTACGAGTACCAGTATCATATCACGGGTAGGAAGGCTAGAACGTTTCTTATCCTCAATATGGTGACTATGAGTGATGAGTTAAGATAGTGAGGACACCATCTCACCTCACTACACATTATAAGACACTTAACTCAGTTCCACTTAACTAGGAGATTTTCTTAATACTTAATTATTTATTATAATACTTATAATGAGAAATGAATCTGATTCTAAGATAACTAGGGTAAAATACTACGTTATTGAGAGAGGGGAAATACACATAGCTGACAAAAACTGAATATTTACTTACAGTATAGAGTCCATGGTAGATCATTCCTAAAAGACCAGCCAGACTGCTACCCCGAGGTCCCAAGACCTCACACACTGTCTCCCCGACAGAGTCTGGCCACCGAATCTTCACACAGAACCTCCACCACTGTTTCCAATCAAGTCTCCTTACCATGTCTTCTCTCAGCTACTTTTCCTATGCTTATAAAGGCCTCCATAAAGGCTGGAGCCACCTGACGGAATTTAGGTGTGAAGGTATCGGGAAATTAGCACTTCTAACTCTATGGTTACAAAGAGATATTGGAGACTCAGTCTCAAGATATCACACAAGAAGTGAACCTTGCGGTACTCCACTGGTTGCTTCTCTCAGTGCTGACACCATGTTCCTTACTGTGACGCCAAGCAGTCTGTCTGTCAGGTATTCTTCCATCCACTGATGTTCCCTCTCAGTCTCTAGCATGTTTTAGCAGTCTGAAAATTTGTCTTCTGTGAAGGTATGTGTTATATGTCTTCTCACGTCTAGCAACATGTGGACCTCTCATCCATAACTTCCCCTCTTCAGTACTAGTCACCGTATCAGGTAATTTATTTGCCTTAGACTGAGTATTCACCTAACTGTACTTATCTACTTGTTCTCACCTAATTGTACTCACCTAGGCTTATTTATTTAGTTCTTATCATCTAGCTTTACACACTGAGTTCTACTCATGTTGTCCCTATTTTCGCTGATTTTGTTGTCCCTATTTTCACTGATCATGTTTTCCCTGTTTCTCTTCTCTTGTGTTGTTTAGGATTAGCTGTTAATCGTGTCGCGTGAGCGGCTAGTTTATTGTGCACCGCAGCTCATCCTGTGAATAGTAGCACAGGAAACACGATTACAGAGGTCACAATGGGTCTTCATCACACCAACAGGATTACAGAGGTCACAATGGGTCTTCATCACACCAACAGGATTACAGAGGTCACAATGGGTCTTCATCACACCAACAGGATTACAGAGGTCACAATGGGTCTTCATCACACCAACAGGATTACAGAGGTCACAATGGGTCTTCATCACACCAACAGGATTACAGAGGTCACAATGGGTCTTCATCACACCAACAGGATTACAGAGGTCACATTGGGTCTTCATCACACCAACAGGATTACAGAGGTCACAATGGGTCTTCATCACACCAACAGGATTACAGGGGTCACAATGGGTCTTCATCACACCAACAGGATTACAGAGGTCACAATGGGTCTTCATCACACCAACAGGATTACAGGGGTCACAATGGGTCTTCATCACACCAACAGGATTACAGAGGTCACAATGGGTCTTCATCACACCAACAGGATTACAGGGGTCACAATGGGTCTTCATCACACCAACAGGATTACAGAGGTCACAATGGGTCTTCATCACACCAACAGGATTACAGGGGTCACAATGGGTCTTCATCACACCAACAGGATTACAAAGGTCACAATGGGTCTTCATCACACCAACAGGATTACACAGGTCATAATGGGTCTTCATCACACCAACAGGATTACAGGGGTCACAATGGGTCTTCATCACACCAACAGGATTACAGAGGTCACAATGGGTCTTCATCACACCCACTGGATTACAGAGGTCACAATGGGTCTTCATCACACCAACATGATTACAGGGGTCACAATGGGTCTTCATCATACCCCACTGAGCATAGTTACATCATAAAAAATATATTACAGTCATTTCATATATTTGCAGTTTCTTCATATAACTAATGTACACAATACAATATGGAGATACAATCTTAAAAAAATTAACTTCTATCTAAGCTATCAACTTTCTCATGTTTCTGGAGGCCTATGTAAAAGGGAATCCCCCTATACTGAGGCCTATGTGAGAGGGAATCCCCTATATTGAGGCCTATGTGAGAGGGAATCTTCCTATATTGAGGCCTATGTGAGAGGGAATCCCCCTATATTGAGGCCTATGTGAGAGGAATCCCTACATTGAGGCCTATGTGAGAGGGAATCCCCTACATTGAGGCCTATATGAGAGAGAATCCCCTACATTGAGGCCTATATGAGAGGGAATCCCCTACATTGAGGCCTATATGAGAGGGAATCCCCAACATTGAGGCCTATATGAGAGGGAATCCTCTACATTGAGGCTTATGTGAGAGTTAATCCCCAACATTGAGGCCTATGTGAGAAGGAATCCCCAACATTGAGGCCTATATGAGAGGGAATCCTCTACATTGAGGCCTATGTGAGAGGGAATCCACAATATTGAGGCCTATGTGAAAGGGAAGCGACAAAATCTTAACTGTAAACCCATATAATTTGCATGTATCAGGGCGTAGCTTCATAGACGAGCATCCTTCAATCTAGTCAAGCCTCTTGGCATCCTGTCTTCAGTAACACACACACTCACACGACCTGACGACACTGGAGGACAGGAGAGATAGGGAGGACATGATAACGACATATAAGATACTGAGAGGAATTGACAAGGTGGACAAAGACAGAATGTTCCAGAGATGGGACACAGCAACAAGGGGACACAGTTGGAAGTTGAAGACTCAGATGAATCACAGAGATGTTAGGAAGTATTTCTTCAGTCACAGAGTGGTCGGGAAGTGGAATAGTTTGGGAAGCGATGTAGTGGAGGCAGGATCCATACATAGCTTTAAGAAGAGGTATGATAAAGCTCATGGCGCAGGGAGAGTGACCCAGTAGCGGCCAGTGAAGAGGCGGGGCCAGGAGCTGTGAATCGACCCCTGCAACCACAACTAGGTGAGTACACACACACACACACACACACACACATCGTTCAAGACACTGTACACCGTGAACGTGAACTCTTCTGGCCACCTCAGCTAGTGTGTCCACCATTGCTCTGTTGCTCTCTTCATATTCTTTTCTTGGCCCCCAGACCGAATTGTTCCTACTATGTAGTCCATTTCGCCCATTCCGTCCATTCCTTTCATTTCCTCAAATCCCCATCGGTTTTTAATGAGCAGTGCAACTCCTCCTCCCCCTCTGCTCCCTCTATCTTTCCTCAGGATCTGATATCCGGGTGGGAATATTGCGTCTGTTATTCATCCCGGTGAGTTTCGTTTCTGTGAGTGCTATGATGTCTGGGGACGCGTCCTTGATTCTTTCATGCCACTCCTCACATTTAATTGTTATTCCATCCGCGTTCATATACCAAACCTTCAACTTCTTTTCTAAAACTTTGGTCTGGGGAGAACGTTGGGGTTTTTGGGGGAAGCGGGAGACCAGGTGAGGAACTATGGAGGGGGGGGGTTGTGAAGGTGGAGTTTGTGATGAGAGGGGGGGTAGGGGCAGTGGCTACGGTGTGTGGGTTTTGGGTTAGATTGTTTGGTTGCATTGGGGTTGTCGTGGTTGAGGTCCTACTGTAGGTGGTTGTGAGGGAGGTTGTATTTACTCTTCCTCCTGAGTCTGGGTTCTCCTGCTCATCCCCGTCTTTGCCTCTTTTTCCTCCTTGCGCGCGCGCGCGCGCGTGTGTGTATGTGTGTTTGTGTTAGTTACCATTTTGTGCTAGGCACATGTCGATTAGACACTAGGCCTGTTGTATATGGGTGTGTGTATGTGTTACCATTTTATGTGTGTGTGAAGATGGGGGCTTGGAGTTACTTCAGTCATAGAAACGGTACATCCGTAAAATTAGTGAATCTTGTAGTTACAGTTGTGGTTTACAAAAGCCTCTGCGTGTGGCTACCCTCAAGGTGACTGCTGGTCCCGTCTTTGTTGACAAGTACAACTGTTAATGGGGTGAGAAATTTTTCCCTAATTGTTGTATTCAATATTATAAATTATCCCTCATTTCATTGATTAAACACGAGCGTACATTTGCTGGAGAAAGTAAGTTTTAAAAGATAAGATAAGATTTTTAACCCCGGATGGTTAGCCACCCAGGATAACCCAAGAAAGTCAGTGCGTCATCGAGGACTGTCTGTCTTATTTCCATTGTGGTTCTCAATCTTGTCCCCCAGGATGCGACCCACACCAGTCGACTAACACCCAGGTACCTATTTGCTGCTAGATGAACATGACAACACGTCAAAATGTTTCCACCCCGCCGGGAATCGAACCCGGGCCCTCTGTGTGTGAAGCGAGAGCTTTAGCCACCAGGCCACCGGAGCACCGGGGCCCTACGAACCTCTAATGATCGCATTAAGTAATGATTATGTAACCTGTAATCCGACCTAACAGGTTATCTTTCATCTGAAGAACAAGAATAAGTATGACACAAATTACCTGCAACTCTTTTTTTATATAATTCAAGAATCATATATTTATGTGCATTTATTAAAGACTAATACACGTGTCTTCAACACGAAGGTTATTAGCCATGAAATTACTCTCTAGAAAATTGCGTTCATTGATTATATATATTGTGAGGTCAGATGACAGTACTGTCAAGTTAGGTTAACTTTCAGTACTGTCAAGTTAGGTTAACTCTCAGTACTGTCAAGTTAGGTTAACTCTCAGTACTGTCAAGTTAGGTTAACTCTCAGTACTGTCAAGTTAGGGTAACTCTCAGTACTGTCAAGTTAGGTTAACTCTCAGTCGTGTGGTTGGTTATCACAGTGTCGCTGGCTGCTTCTCTCTTGGTTTTAAAAGTGGGAACATTTATGTGGTCCCAGGAGCTATACTACACCTTGACAACTGGTTTTCACTAGCGACAAATTTCCACATCATCGGCAAAACCCGCCTCATAAAGTGTCTCCATAATGAGTAGTTTTATGGTAGTGAAGTTAAGAGTGTCTTAGCGCACCTTGAAGGCTGATATCACCGACCTGACACCATTATCCTGCAACGATACCATGGTACTATATTAGTACCACTGATTAAAGACAAATATACCTAGAACAATATAGTGTCACCTAACAATTAATTATTATCATTATGCTGCTAAATTAAAGACTTGTGGGTTGTTGTAATAATGTTGGTAGAATTACCGACAATATGTTAGGTGAAAGGACATAACTGCAAATTCTTCTTCTTTTCTTTCAACTCACCGGAAGTATCCCAACGAGGCAGGGTGACCCACCGAGGCCGGGTGACCCACCGAGGCAGGGTGACCCACCGAGGCGGGGTGACCCACCGAGGCGGGGTGACCCACCGAGGCAGGGTGACCTACCGAGGCGGGGTGACCCACCGAGGCGGGGTGACCCACCGAGGCGGGGTGACCCAACGAGGCGGGGTGACCCAAAAGGAAAAAGGAAAGCTTCTCCTTTTAAATTTAGTAATATATATAGTAGAAGGGGTTACTAGCCACTTGCTCCCGGCATTTTAGTCGACTCTTACGACACGCATGGCTTACGGAGGAATTCTGTTCCACTTCCCCATGGAGATAAGAGGAAATAAACAAGAACAAGAACTAGTAAGAAGACAGAAGAAAACCCAGAGGGGTGTGTATATATATGCTTGTACATGAATGTGTAGTGTGACTTAAGTGTAAGTAGAAGTAGCAAGACGTACCTGAAATCTTGCGTGTTTATGAGACAGAAAAAAGACACCAGCAATCCTACCATCATGTAAAACAATTACAGGCTTCCGTTTTACACTCACTTGGCAGGACGGTAGTACCTCCCTGGGTGGTTACTGTCTACCAGCCTACTACCACAGGACGGTAGTACCTCCCTGGGTGGTTACTGTCTACCAGCCTACTACCACAGGACGGTAGTACCTCCCTGGGTGGTTGCTGTCTACCAGCCTACTACCACAGGACGGTAGTACCTCCCTGGGTGGTTGCTGTCTACCAACCTACTACCACAGGACAGTAGTACCTAAGTGGGTGGTGCTGTCTACCAGCCTACTACCACAGGACGGTAGTACCTCCTGGGTGGTTGCTGTCTACCAGCCTACTACCACAGGACGGTAGTACCTCCCTGGGTGGTTGCTGTCTACCAACCTACTACCACAGGACAGTAGTACCTCCGTGGGTGGTGCTGTCTACCATCCTACTACCACAGGACGGTAGTACCTCCCTGGGTGGTTGCTGTCTACCAACCTACTACAACAGGACGGTAGTACCTCCCTGGGTGGTTGCTGTCTACCAACCTACTACCACAGGACAGTAGTACCTAAGTGGGTGGTGCTGTCTACCAGCCTACTACCACAGGACGGTAGTACCTCCCTGGGTGGTTGCTGTCTACCAGCCTACTACCACAGGACGGTAGTACCTCCCTGGGTGGTTGCTGTCTACCAGCCTACTACCACAGGACAGTAGTACCTCCCTGGGTGGTTGCTGTCTACCAGCCTACTACCACAGGACAGTAGTACCTCCCTGGGTGGTTGCTGTCTACCATCCTACTACCACAGGACGGTAGTACCTCCCTGGGTGGTTGCTGTCTACCAGCCTACTACCACAGGACGGTAGTACCTCCCTGGGTGGTTGCTGTCTACCAGCCTACTACCACAGGACGGTAGTACCTCCCTGGGTGGTTGCTGTCTACCAGCCTACTACCACAGGACGGTAGTACCTCCCTGGGTGGTTGCTGTCTACCAGCCTACTACCACAGGACGGTAGTACCTCCCTGGGTGGTTGCTGTCTACCAGCCTACTACCACAGGACGGTAGTACCTCCCTGGGTGGTTGCTGTCTACCAGCCTACTACCACAGGACGGTAGTACCTCCCTGGGTGGTTGCTGTCTACCAGCCTACTACCACAGGACGGTAGTACCTCCCTGGGTGGTTGCTGTCTACCAGCCTACTACCACAGGACGGTAGTACCTCCCTGGGTGGTTGCTGTCTACCATCCTACTACCACAGGACGGTAGTACCTCCTGGGTGGTTGCTGTCTACCAGCCTACTACCACAGGACGGTAGTACCTCCCTGGGTGGTTGCTGTCTACCAACCTACTACCACAGGACGGTAGTACCTCCCTGGGTGGTTGCTGTCTACCAACCTACTACCACAGGACGGTAGTACCTCCCTGGGTGGTTGCTGTCTACCAGCCTACTACCACAGGACGGTAGTACCTCCCTGGGTGGTTGCTGTCTACCAACCTACTACCACAGGACGGTAGTACCTCCGTGGGTGGTGCTGTCTACCAACCTACTACCACAGGACAGTAGTACCTCCCTGGGTGGTTGCTGTCTACCAGCCTACTACCACAGGACGGTAGTACCTCCCTGGGTGGTGCTGTCTACCAACCTACTACCACAGGACGGTAGTACCTCCCTGGGTGGTTGCTGTCTACCAACCTACTACCACAGGACGGTAGTACCTCCGTGGGTGGTTGCTGTCTACCAGCCTACTACCACAGGACGGTAGTACCTCCCTGGGTGGTTGCTGTCTACCAGCCTACTACCACAGGACGGTAGTACCTCCCTGGGTGGTTGCTGTCTACCAGCCTACTACCACAGGACGGTAGTACCTCCCTGGGTGGTTGCTGTCTACCAGCCTACTACCACAGGACGGTAGTACCTCCTGGGTGGTTGCTGTCTACCATCCTACTACCACAGGACAGTAGTACCTCCTGGGTGGTTGCTGTCTACCAGCCTACTACCACAGGACGGTAGTACCTCCCTGGGTGGTTGCTGTCTACCAACCTACTACCACAGGACGGTAGTACCTCCGTGGGTGGTGCTGTCTACCAACCTACTACCACAGGACGGTAGTACCTCCGTGGGTGGTTGCTGTCTACCAACCTACTACCACAGGACAGTAGTACCTCCCTGGGTGGTTGCTGTCTACCATCCTACTACCACAGGACGGTAGTACCTCCGTGGGTGGTTACTGTCTACCAGCCTACTACCACAGGACAGTAGTACCTCCCTGGGTGGTGCTGTCTACCAACCTACTACCACAGGACGGTAGTACCTCCCTGGGTGGTTGCTGTCTACCAACCTACTACCACAGGACAGTAGTACCTCCTGGGTGGTTGCTGTCTACCAACCTACTACCACAGGACGTAGTACCTCCGTGGGTGGTGCTGTCTACTAACCTACTACCACAGGACGGTAGTACCTCCCTGGGTGGTTGCTGTCTACCAACCTACTACCACAGGATGGTAGTACCTCCTGGTGGTTGCTGTCTACCACCTACTACCACAGGACGTAGTACCTCCCTGGGTGGTGCTGTCTACCAACCTACTACCACAGGACAGTAGTACCTCCCTGGGTGGTGCTGTCACCAACCTACTACCACAGGACGGTAGTACCTCCCTGGGTGGTGCTGTCTACCACCTACTACCACAGGACGGTAGTACCTCCTGGGTGGTGCTGTCTACCAGCCTACTACCACAGGACGGTAGTACCTCCCTGGGTGGTTGCTGTCTACCACCTACTACCACAGGACGGTAGTACCTCCTGGGTGGTTGCTGTCTACCAGCCTACTACCACAGGACGGTAGTACCTGGGTGGTTGCTGTCACTCAACAATACTACCACAGGACTGGTAGTCTCCTGTGTTGTGTCTACCAACCTACTACCACAGGGCACGTAGTACCTACCTGGGTGGTTGCTGTCTAACAACCTTATTAACAACGGTAAACCCCGTGGGTGGTACTGTCTACCAACCTACTACCACAGAAGTATATCTTCCTGGGGGTTGCTGTCTACTAGCCTACTACCACAGGACGGTAGCAACTAATGTGATATTTTTATTGTGGCAAAGTTTTGCTGTCCGGGAGCTTTGTCAAGCTGTTACAAACAATACAGGGACTCGGTGTCCATGTATTGTTTGTAACGGCTTGATAAAGCTCTGGAGAGCGAAACGTTGCAACAATAAAATGTCACATTAGTTGCACTTGTGTCCTTTACCTTGTGGGTTATCATACGTAACAACTTTCAGTTTATTGTTTACACTTCCAAACACCGACTTTGATGCCACGAGTACACTGAGAGACAACACAATAATAATAATAATAATAATTTTTATTTGGACATGATACAAAGAATTACATTTGGTTATTGAGATTACATGAGGTGTACATGCCAAAAGCCCCTAGTATGCAGGGCATTTTGGGCAGACTTAAAATTAACTTAAAACTAGATTGTAAGAATTATTGTAGATAGTATACAATGAGTAAAGGTGAGTATTTAAGCTATGAAATTTGAACATAGTTTTGTACTTTTGTCTTCATTATAAAATTAATTAAATCAGATTAAACAAATTAAAGCAATAGTAATAATAAAATAATAAAAAGTTATGGTTGATAATTTATAAAATAAGTAAAGTTGCTTATCTAAGTTTTAAAGTTTGAATATAAGTTGAACATATCAATTAATTGTAGCAATTTATTGCAGCAATGCAACTAATTGAGTGAGATAACAATTTAAAACAATTTAAAACAATTGCATTGCAGTTAGTTTACGTGGTCATTATAATATAAGTGTTGGGAATAATTAGCTAAGTAAGTATTATTCATAACAGGTTTTACATTCATTCATTCAATCGTTCATTCATACATTACATTGACTTTAAAGTCAGGTTTTACGTTAAGTGATTATTCTACTTTGCTGGGAATGGTTGATATGGAGCAATTATCTTTGGGTGAGAAGATGGTTTTTTAGCATCGTTTTGAATTGGGGTACAGGTAGGGTTTCTTTGGCAATGACAGGTAATGAATTCCAAATTTTCGTGCCTTTTATGTGCATTGAGTTTTTACATAGTGTTAGGTGGACACGGGGAACATCGAGGAGTGATCTGTGTCTAGTGTTATGGTCATGTGTCCTGTTAAAATTAGTAAGGAGAAGTTTGAGTGGTGGGTTAATATTTGCATAGAGTGTTCTATGTATGTAATAGGCACAGTAAAAAGTATGGATGTCTTGTATGGTGAGTAAGTTTAGGTTTTTGAATATTGGTGGAGTATGTTGTCTGAAGTGTGAATGTGTTATCATTCTAACTGCTGCCTTTTGTTGTGTTATTAATGGTCTGAGATGAGTTATTGATGTTGAGCCCCATGCGCAGATTCCATAGGTGAGGTAGGGGTAAATGAGTGAGTGATATAGGGTAAGGAGAGCTGGTTGTGGAACATAGTACCGTATCTTGGATAGTATTCCCACGGTCTTTGAGACTTTCTTGGAGATTTGTTGTATGTGTGTCTGAAATTTGAGGCCACTGTCAAGATGTATTCCTAAGAATTTTCCCTCTGTGAGTTTTGCGATAGGGGACCCGTTTATCATTATGTTAAGTGGTGCGTTTGCAGCTCTGTTCCCAAACTGGATAAAATAGGTTTTATCAATATTGAGAGTAAGTTTGTTGGTCATCATCCAGGTAGATATTTTCTGCAATTCAGTATTTGCAGTGTTGGCTAGTGTGTCTGGGCTTGGGTGAGAGATAACGTATGTAGTGTCATCTGCAAAAAGTATGGGTTTGAGTAGTTGAGATGCATTTGGTAGGTCGTTAATGTAAATGAGAAAGAGTAGTGGGCCAAGAACACTTCCGTCAGGGGCCCAAGACAGTTCATCTGCCTCCCAGCATACATAAGGGAGATTACCAATAGACCCCTGGCTGTTCAAGAAGGCACTGAACAGGCACCTAAAGTCAGTACCTGACCAGCCGGGCTGTGTTTCGTACGTCAGTTTGCGTGCGGACAGCAGTAACAGCCTTGTTTATCAGACCCTGATCCACCTCGAGGCCTGGTGTCAGACCGAGCCGTGGGGGCGTTGACCTCCGAAACCCTCTATAGGTATACTCCAGGTGTTGACGCTTAGGCAAGACTTATGTATCACCAAGTATGTGCTTGTGATGAGAGACACGTTTCGATCATTACCCCTTCAAATGTATGAAGGGAAATATGTATGAATATATGTAGGTATATATAAATATATTGAGAGGGCCTGTGGGCTAAAGCATCATGTGATTTTCGCTCAGCATGAGGCGGGCGAAAACGACATGGGTTCGAGTCCTCAATTAGTCGCAGTGTCATTATTGATTAAATACCACTCGTTCATGGTTATGTCGTGCCGATTAGGTAAAACTTGCGATTTTGGCTTAAATAGCAACGCTCACCTTGCCATATAAGACAAGTGAAAATTTGTGTATGCAATAATTTCGCCAAAATCATTCTGAACATAAAGAAAAAAATATATTTCATTGTGTTTGTTTATTATTAAATTATTGTTAACGTATCTAAAATATATTTAGTTGGGTTAGGCTAAATTAAATTGCGCTTGTTGTAATAAGGTTAGGTAGGTTTTCAAAGTTTCTCTTGATACAAAATTATAAATTCATACATTAACATAAATGAAAAAATATATCTTTAAACGTATAAGAGAAAATTTTAGAAAGGACTAAATTTTAGATGAGTTCTTGCTAATTGACCAGTTTTACCTAATCGGCACGACATATATATATATATATATATATATATATATATATATATATATATATATATATATATATATATATATGTGTGTGTGTGTGTGTGTGTGTGTGTGTGTGTGTGTGTGTGCAAACAATCACAGACAGGTGATCTTAACTATGCAAGACAAGCCACTTTGGGTGGAAATCTTTAGCTCAAGTACTTTCACACTTCTCAGTGCGTCATCAGGAGCTTTGCAATGTTGCAAGAGAGCAACTAAAGCAGGGAGAGAGTTCTCAGAGTAGCGTAGTGCGGATGTGTCACCGGCCACATTTTCCCTCAGAATATGGGCAGTGGTGGGTGCCAACCCCACCCTACCTCTGTAATCTGCAAATACCTTTGTAACTTGTCATGATTGTGACCATCTGAGTTCATTACCTTTGTAACTTGCTCAGCTATCAAACTTTGAGGTCCAGTCCCTGGACCCATTATGTACCTCTGTAATCTTTTGACTACCGCCCACAGGATGGGTATGGGGTGCATAATAAAGATATCAAACTAACTAACCACGATCCCCCTACTCCCCATATGGGGTAGGAGGGTTTTTGAGATGTCAAGTATGAAATTATAAGATATAATAGCCAGCCCCAATCTTTTCCTAGTCGTTTATAACAGGTCACGTGGTTTGAGAAAATACGTTTCTCGTTGGATACCATACACTTGGATTGCTATTATTATGTGTAACCTTTTTAAATAATAAAAGAAAGGAATAGAATGTGTTCTTTGTCGGTTTAAATGTCCTCCTCTGGGGTACTCGAATGTTCTCAGGGTACCCAGAACTATCTCTTCATAAATATTGTCTACTATTCTTCTCAGTGTGGGTTAATATGTCTTACTTGAGAATCTTCTATGCCTTTCCAATAATATTTCTATAATCTAAATTTCTAATTTCTACTAATATCCTTTAACCTCTCCTTATGTTATCCTGTCATCTTGTGCGCCTGTCACTGTATGGTACAGTAACACCTAAACGCGTTGTATAACCATTCACAACTGACGTGGTAGGAAGTTTTGGTGCGTAGACACTGGTCGAGCGTAGACACTGGTCGAGCGTAGACACTGGTCGAGCGTAGACACTGGTCGAGCGTAGACACTGGTCGAGCGTAGACACTGGTCGAGCGTAGACACTGGTCGAGCGTAGACACTGGTCGAGCGTAGACACTGGTCGAGCGTAGACACTGGTCGAGCGTAGACACTGGTCGGGCGTAGACACTGGTCGAGCGTAGACACTGGTCGAGCGTAGACACTGGTCGAGCGTAGACACTGGTCGAGCGTAGACACTGGTCGAGCGTAGACACTGGTCGGGCGTAGACACTGGTCGAGCGTAGACACTGGTCGAGCGTAGACACTGGTCGGGCGTAGACACTGGTCGAGCGTAGACACTGGTCGAGCGTAGACACTGGTCGAGCGTAGACACTGGTCGGGCGTAGACACTGGTCGGGCGTAGACACTGGTCGGGCGTAGACACTGGTCGAGCGTAGACACTGGTCGAGCGTAGACACTGGTCGGGCGTAGACACTGGTCGAGCGTAGACACTGGTCGAGCGTAGACACTGGTCGGGCGTAGACACTGGTCGGGCGTAGACACTGGTCGGGCGTAGACACTGGTCGAGCGTAGACACTGGTCGAGCGTAGACACTGGTCGGGCGTAGACACTGGTCGAGCTGACACTGGTCGAGCGTAGACACTGGTCGAGCTAGACACTGGTCGAGCGTAGACCTGGTCGAGCGTGCACTGGGCGGGCGTAGACACTGGTCGGGCGTAGACACTGGTCGAGCGTAGACACTGGTCGAGCGTAGACACTGGTCGAGCGTAGACACTGGTCGAGCGTAGACACTGGTCGAGCGTAGACACTGGTCGGGCGTAGACACTGGTCGGGCGTAGACACTGGTCGAGCGTAGACACTGGTCGAGGCGTAGACACTGGTCGAGCGTAGACACTGGTCGAGCGTAGACACTGGTCGAGCGTAGACACTGGTCGGCGTAGACACTGGTCGGGCGTAGACACTGGTCGGGCGTAGACACTGGTCGAGCGTAGACACTGGTCGAGCGTAGACACTGGTCGAGCGTAGACACTGGTCGAGCGTAGACACTGGTCGAGCGTAGACACTGGTCGAGCGTAGACACTGGTCGGGCGTCACCAACCCACCTGGCATGATGAGCAATCTTGTGATTTTGTATAGCATTGTTGTTTAAGATTGTGTACAATGGACTCTACTAAATAGCTGTCGAACTTGTGTAACCCACTTATGTTTCTTTCCATGACAGAACTGTTTGGTACAATAATCTGGGCAGCAGCCCACCCTGGTGGGGGATTACAGGAACTAACGTGGTTAAAGATAGCGTTCGACTCCTGTCCTGTCCTGACTGAGTATTTATGTTGGACTATTCTGGTTTCCAGAAGTTTACCTGTTTGACCAATATATGAGAGAGGACACTGAGTACATGGGACCTTGTAAACCCCTCCAACTTTGTTGGAGGGTGTGTTGGAGGGTGTGTTTTTAATCAGTCTTTGTTTTACAGTCCCAGTGTTTTTGAAAGCAAGGTTTATATTGATCTTTTTTAATACCTCACGTTGGCAAACCAGATTCTCATTGTATGGTAAAACTAGTTCATTTTTCCTGGCCATCACTTCCTTAGGTTCAGTCTTGTAGAAAGTCTTTCTTGCTGACATTATTGACTTCTCCACAACATCCCTGGGATATCTCAGTTTTGTGGCTATGTTGAATATCTTGTTGATCTCGTCGTCTAGGTACTCTGGACTGCAGATGTGCAAGACTCTCAAGAACATTGTGAGGAACACACTACTGTTTACCCTGGTGTCGTGGTTGTAATAGTAGTGAATGTATGACGTCACATTGGTGGACTTCCTATAAACTGTGAATATGAATTTTCTATCGACACGATGGATTAAAACATCTAGGAACGGCAAAGTGTTGTTTATTTCATGTTCTGTGGTGAACTTAATGGAAGGTACTAGACCATTGAGTCTGGGTAGGAACTCATCAATGTTGTGATCATTAGGCCACAGGCAAAGAACATCATCTACGTATCTGAACCAACTAGCTTTATCTGGGAGAATGTCTTTATGTCTGGTCTCATAGAATTCCATATACAGGTTGTTGAGTAAGGGGCTAAAGGGATTTCCCATTGCCATGCCTTGTTTTTGAGAGTAGTATTTACCTTCAAACACTAATTTGCAATCAGTAACACAAAGTTTTATCAATTCAATTAATTTTCATGGGGTAGAGCATGGGAAAGTTTTCTAGTTCCTCTTCGAGGTAGGAAAGCAAGTTAGAGATAGGGACTTTGGTGAACACAGCTGTGACATCAAAGCTCACTAGGGTAAAGTCATGAGGGACATTTAATTTCTGGAGCCTTTCAGTGACGTCAACATCATTTTTAATATGTGCGTCTGACATCTTACCGACCATGGGAGTTAGAAGTTTAACCAGCCATTTAGATAAGTTATATGCTGCTGAGCCTACTGAACTAATAATAGGACGGATAAGTTATATGCTGCTGAGCCTACTGAACTAATAATAGGACGGATAAGTTATATGCTGCTGAGCCTACTGAACTAATAATAGGACTGGCTGGGTATCCTGGCTTATGGGTCTTGACTACCTCATATAGATATGGTAGAGTTGCTGACCTAGCCGACAGATATTTAATTAATTCATCATTCCCCTTCAATAACGTTTTAAGGTGTATATTAAAATGGCTGTTGACTTGGTCAGTGGGGTTTTTAATGAGCTGTTCATACGTTTCATTGCCACTCAATAAATTATTCATTTTCTCTAAATATTCAGTTTTGTCCAAAATAACAACTACCTTAAATTTATCACCCCTTGAGAGGTGCAGAGTCTGACCATTATTGAGCTCTTGGTAAGATTTTGTGAATCTTAATGGGCAGTTGGGTAGCACTGGCTGGAGTAATGTTTAATATACCTTTGCATATATTAAATGTATCAGTGGTCAAGTCACCGTGTTTTTCCAGCATGCAAAACGATTTTGCTAAGTCTACGTAATTAACGTCATTAGTTGAGGGAGCAAAGCTTAATCCAAACCCTAGTGCTTCCTGTTGATCACTGCTAGATCCTTGTTAGACAGGTTCATAACAAACCCTAGTGCTTCCTGTTGATCACTGCTAGATCCGTGCTAGACAGGTTCATAACAAACACTAGTGCTGCCTGTTGATCACTGCTAGATCCATGCTAGACAGGTTCATAACAAACACTAGTGCTGCCTGTTGATCACTGCTAGATCCATGCTAGACAGGTTCATAACAAACCCTAGTGCTGCCTGTTGATCACTGCTAGATCCTTGTTAGACAGGTTCATAACAAACACTAGTGCTGCCTGTTGATCACTGCTAGATCCTTGCTAGACAGGTTTATAACAAACCCTAGTGCTGCCTGTTGATCACTACTAGATCCTTGCTAGACAGGTTTATAACAAACCCTAGTGCTGCCTGTTGATCACTGCTAGATCCTTGTCTGACTCTTCTGAGTTCCCTATAAATAAAAAAGTTAAACAGAATAATAGCAATCCATGTGTGGGGTATCCAACGAGAAACGTATTTTCTCAAACCACGTGACCTGTTATAAACGACTAGAAAAAGCTTGGGGCTGGCTATTATATCTTATAATTTCATACTTGACATCTCAGAAACCCTCCTACCCAATATGGGGAGTAGGGGGTTGGTGGTTGGGTGGGGTTGGCACCGACCACTGACCACACTCTGAGAACTCTCTCCCTGCTTTAGTTGCTCTCTTGCAACATTGCATAGCTCCTGATGACGCACTGAGAATTGTGAAAGTACTTGAGCTAAAGATTTCCACATCTCCGTGGTGGATATATATATATATATATATATATATATATATATATATATATATATATATATTTTTTTTATATATATATATATATGTATATATATGTATATATATTCTCTCCATGGGGAAGTGGAGCAGAATTCTTCCTCCGTAAGCCATGCGTGTCGTAAGAGGCGACTAAAATGCCGGGAGCAAGGGGCTAGTAACCCTTCTCCTGAATATATTACTAAATGTAAAAGGAGAAACTTTCGTTTTTCCTTTTGGGCCACCCTGCCTCAGTGGCCACCCTGCCTCGGTGGGCCACCCTGCCTCGGTGGCCACCCTGCCTCGGTGGGCCACCCTGCCTCGGTGGCCACCCTGCCTCGGTGGCCACCCTGCCTCGGTGGCCACCCTGCCTCGGTGGGCCACCCTGCCTCGGTGGCCACCCTGCCTCGGTGGCCACCCTGCCTCGGTGGGAAACGGCCGACGTGTTGAAAGAAAGAAAGATATATATATATATATATATATATATATATATATATATATATATATATATATATATATATATATATATATATTTAACACAAAATAAAAAGCATCATCAGTTGCAATAATTCCCAGTAATATTTTATAACCATTAAATTAATCTTTAACGAGGACCTCCGTCAAAACCTTTTTACGGAGTAAATGGAAGCTTTCCCGTCATTTCTTTGTTATATAATTTCGATCATTTTATTATTATAATTGAAAAGATTGGATAGACGTGATTTAGCTAATTTTAATCCTAATTGCTTATCAGTTATCAAGTTTTTATTCTTCAATTGTTTTATCCATTTGTTCTCAGGGTATTTTTCCACTGTTTAAACTAGTGTGTGTGTGTGTGTGTGTGTGTGTGTGTGTGTGTGTGTGTGTGTATGTGTGTGTATGTGTGTGTGTGTGTGTGTGTGTATGTGTGTGTGTGTGTGTGTGTGTGTTAGTGTGTGGGGTTGCTCACCTATACTTCACTGATTGCTACTAGGTCCTCTCTCTCCCTGCTCCATGAGATTTATCACACTTCCTATTAAAACTATGCATGGTTCCTGCCTCCACTACGTCACTTTCTAGGCTATTCCACTTCCTGACAACTCTATGACTGAAGAAATACTTACTAACATCCCTTCGACTCATAGGAGTCTTCAACTTTCAATCGTGACCCCTTGTTTCTATGTCCCCTCTCTGGAACATCCTTTCTTTGTCCACCTTGTCAATTCCTCGCAGTATTTTATATGTCATTATCATGTCTCCCTGACCCTCCTGTCCTCCAGTGTCGTCAGTCCGATTTCCCTTAATCTTTCTTCGTAGGACAATCCCCTTAGCTCTGGGACTAGTCTTGTTGCAAACCTTTACACTTTCTCTAATTTCTTGTCGTGCTTGACCAGGTGTGGATTCCAAACTGGTGCTGCATGCTTCAATATGGGCCTGACTTATATGGTGTACAGAGTCTTGAACGATGCCTTAGTGAGGTATCAGAACGCTATTCTCAGGTTTGCCAGCCGCCCGAATGCTGCAGCAGTTATCTGGTTAATGTGTGCCTCAGGAGATGTGCTCGATATTATACTCACCCCAAGATCTTTTTCCTTAAGTGAGGTTTGCAATCTTTGGCCACCTAGACTATACTCTGTCTGCGGTCTACTTTGCCCTTCCTAGGCCTGACCCCTGTGGAACCCCGCTCGTCACAGGCGCCCACTCTGACACCTCGTCATGTACGATGTCTCGTTGTTGCCTCCCTGTCAGATATTCTCTGATCCATTGCAGTGCCTTTCCTGTTATGCGTACCTGATCCTTTAGCTTTTGCATTAAACTATTGTGAGGAACTGTGTCGAAGGCCTTCTTGCAGTCCAAGAAAATGCAGTCTATCCACCTCTCTCTCTCTCTCTCGAGTCTTACTTTTGTTACCTACCTGGAGTCTACCTGGAGGGCATTCCGGGGATCAATGCCCCCGCAGCCCGGTCCACGACCAGGCCTCCCGGAATATATATAAACTCCAGTAGGTTTCTGACATAGGTTTTTCCTTCCCTGAACCTATGCTGGTTGTCGTTTATAAGCTTGTGTCTTTCTAGGTGCTCCACCACTCTTCTCCTGATGATCTTCTCCATGACTTTGCATACTATACATGTCAGTGACACAGGTCTGTAGTTTAATGCCTCGTTTCTGTTTCCTTTCTTAAAAATGGGGACTACATTTGCCATCTTCCATACCTCAGGTAGTTGCCCAGTTTCATTTGATGTGTTGAAGATTTTTGTTAGTGGCACACACAGCATCTCTGCTCCCTCTCTAAGGACCCACGGAGAGATGTTGTCCGGTCCCACCACCTTTGAGGTATCAAGTTCATATAGCAGCTTCTTCACCTAATCCTTGGTTTTGTGTATTTCATCCAGCACTTGTTGGTGTTCCTCCCAGTTCTGAATTCCTGGGGTCCTTCCTGTCTCCACTGTGAATACTTCTTTAAATCTCATGTTGAGCTCATCACATACCTCTTGGTCGTTTCTTGTGAACTCCCCACCTTCCTTCCTCAGCCTGATTACCTGGTCCTTGACAGTTCTTTCCCTCCTGATGTGGCTATACAACAGATTCGGGTCAGATTTGACTTTCGATGCTATGTCATTTTCGTATTGTCGCTTAACCTCCCTTCTTATCTGTGCATATTCATGTCTGGCTCTTTGGCTAATCTCTTTATTTTCCTGTGTCCTTTGTCTTCTGTACCTTTTCTATTCTCTAGTGCACTTAGTTTTTGCCTCCCTACACCACTGGGTGAACCAAGGACTTGTTCTGATCTTCCCACTATTTCTGTTTCCCTTAGGAACAAACCTCTCCTCTGCCTCCTTGTATTTTTTTGTCACATAGTCCATCATTTCTTTTACTGGTTTTCCTGCCAATTCTCTCTCCGACAGAATATTTTGTAGGAAGTTCCTCATGCCTGTGTAGTCCCTTCTTTTGTAGTTTGGTTTTTCCCGTCCTATTCCTGCTCCCCTCTCCACATGTAGCTCAACTATGTAATCAAAGCACAGAACCACATGATCACTAGCTCCAAGGGGACTTTCGTACGTGATATCCACGATTTCTGAACTACTTAAGGTAAATACTAGGTCCAGTCTTGCTGGATCATCCTCACCTCTCTCTCTGGTAGTGTCTCTAACATTTTGATGCATGAGGTTTTCCAGTACCACATCCATCATTTGGCTCTCCATGTTTTGGGACTCCCATGGGGCTCCAGGTTTTCCTAATCAATCTTCTTGTGATTGAAATCACCCATAACTAGTAACTTTGCTCTCCCCATGTGAGCTCTTCTAGCCACATCAGCTAGTGTGTCTACCATTGCTCTTTTGCTCTCGCTGTATTCTTCTCTTGGCCTCCTGCAGTTATGTGGCGGGTTGTACATTACTGCAATTACCACCGTATTGCCCTCAAACTGGATTGTTCCTACTATGTAGTCCATTTCGCCCATCTTTCCATTTCCTCAAATCCCCACCGGTTTTTAATGAGCAGTGCAGCTCCTCCTCCCCCTCTGCTCCCTCTATCTTTCCTGAGGATTTGATATCTGGGTGGAAAGATTGCATCTGTTATCATCCAGGTGAGTTTTGTTTCTGTGAGTGCTATTATGTCTGGGGATGACTCCTTGATTCTTTCATGTAACTCCTCACATTTATTTCTTATTCCATCTGCATTTGTATACCAAACCTTCAACTTCTTTTCTAAAACTGTGGTCTGGGGGGGTACGTTGGGGTTGGGGAAGCAGGAGACCTGAAGAGGAACTATGGGTGGTTGCTGTGAAGGTGGAGTTTGTAATGAGGTGGGTGGGGGCATTGGGTATGGCATGTGTGTTTTGGGTTAGAATGTTTGGTTGCATTGGGGTTGTCCTGGTTGGGGGCTTCTATAGGTGGTTGTGAAGGAGATTGTATTTGAACTTCTTCCTGAGTCTAGGTTCTCCTGACTATCTCCATCTTCACCTCTCCTTCCTCCTTATGTCTTTGAACCCTCTCTTTCAGTTTCTGCCTTTCTTCTCTTGTTCTGTCGCAGTCGAGATATACCCTCTGGTCTTGCCTTCTCCTGCAGGATCCTGTGTTGAGCCAATTCTGCCTCGAAAATCACTTTGACTGGCTGGATTCTTCCTCTTACAAACCCCCCCTATTCTCAGAAAATTTGCCAGCTGGGTCATGTCATCTCCTATTGCTTTCATGATGATTTCAATCGCTTTTTTCTCCCCTTGTCTTCTTGCCTCGTAAGTTTCCTCTTCAACATCCTGGATCCCATAAACAAAGACTGATCTCTCCCTTTCATTCTCCCACTGCATATTCCTGTGTATGCCCTGATTCAATTTAGTTTCCTCCATTGCAGATTTCCTTTCCTCAATCTCTTCACTGTCTGTTGTTCCTGGGCCCAGTGGTCTGTCATTTTCCCTTCTCAGTTTTTCCTGGGCACTGCTGTGGTCTGTTAGGGCTTCTACGTATGTCAGTAGTGTATGTACTGAACCATATATAATATACTTGTGTAGTATAGCATAGTACCATCCATATTAGAGTTAGGATCCCTTGCTTCTTGTGACGTCATGAGTCTTGCGCATGTATGTGCTCAGCCCCTGGCATCTGCCCTGCCAGCTTGGTAGAGTTTGTCTCCTTATATCACCGTAATCGTTAGATTTACGGACACCGCTGCACACCAATTATTGTGTGGGTTCTAGGAGATAATGGTGGTCGTAGTGAAACACACTTGTGGATGGTAACAAGTATATATTGACAAGCCTGTGAGGGGAACCAACTAGCCATACCTGTTCGAACCTAGGCCTGTCGACAAATGGGGCAGATGCCCGGGGCTGAGAGCATACATGCGCAAGACTCATGATGTCACAAGTATCAAGGGATCCTAACTCTAATATGGCTGGTACTATGCTATACTACACAAGTATATTATATGGTTCAGTACATACACTACTGACACGTATAGCTTAGCTCTTCCTTTTTCTACTCTCCCCTCAAATGTTCCTGATATGATCCTCTGTTTTTCTCGGGCTCCACGATGGTCTAATAGGGCCTCTGCATACAGTTCCCTACAGTCCCCTTATTTGTGACTGAGGTGGCAGTTTCTGATGCCATGTCCACATTACTTTTTAGTTCTTTAGGCTGTTTCATATTTTTCATTTCCTCTTCTAATCTCTGTATCTTAGCCTCTGCTGCTGTGACTTGCATCTCCCACTTCCTACTCTCTGCAGCTATTCTCTACTCCATTTTCATGCTAAGCTCCTCCAGCTTCCTTCCCCACTCATGTTCCCTTTTCATGAGCTCTGCTAACCAATCTCCAGTCCCCTGGTTTTCCGTCCTGCTCTCTGGCAACCCATTTTTTTTTTAGATGCCACAGAATGAAAGAACTATGTATTTCTATGTAGTTGTTTAGTGGTGTGATTGCCTGAATGTTTGTGGGGGAGGGAGGGAAAAGAGAAACTGGAGACAGTGGGGTAATGGAAGAGAGGTGGGGAGGGGGAAAGAGGGGGGATATGAGGAGAGAGAGAAGAAGCAGAGGGGGAGAGAGAATGGGAGAGGGAGAGGGGGAGAAGAAGGAGGAGGGTGAGAGAGGGGGGATCAGGGAAGGGAGTGGGGGAGAGGTGGGAGGAGGGAGCAGGGGAAAAGAGTGTGTACTCACCTAATTGTACTCACCTAATTGTGGTTGCAGGGGTCGAGACTCAGCTCCTGGCCCCGCCTCTTCGCTGTCCGCTACTGGGTCTCTGCTCTCCCTGCTCCATGAGCTTTATCATACCTCGTCTTAAAACTATGTATGGTTCCTGCCTCCACTATATCTTTCTCTAGACTATTCCACTTCCTGACTACTCTGTGGCTGAAGAAATGCTTCCTAACATTCCTTTGACTCATCTGAGTCTTCAGCTTCCAGTTGTGTCCCCTTGTTTCTGTGTTCCCTTTCTGGAACATCCTGTCACTGTCTACCTTGTCGATTCCCCGCAGTATTTTGTATGTCGTTATCATGTCTCCTCTGACCCTTCTTTCCTCCAGTGTTGTTAGTCCTATTTCCCTCAACCTTTCTTCATAGGACAGACCCCTGAGTTGTGGAACTAACCTTGTCGCAAACCTTTGCACTTTCTCTAGTGTGTGGGTCTGAATGTGTGTGAAAGTAGTGGTGAAATTGTGTTATGGTGTATGAGTGTGTATGTGGAGTCTGCGAGTGACACATAGTCTACAGTGCTCCTCTACCTGACCTGACCTGACTCACTCCTGACCTACCCACACCTGCCTACCAGTTAATGTATTCTATGCTTCACCTGTCTGCTCGCCCTTTTCTACTAGAAATTACCAATTGCTATTCGTTACCGAGTACTTGATATCCTATTCCTTATCGTACTAGAAGAGTCGGACCGTTCACAAACAGCTTGGCGGTTAGTTAATTGGAACTCACACCCGACTCCCCGATTTAGATAGATTTTGCCACCGATGTGGCTAGTTTATTGTGCACCCCATATCCATCCTGTGGACGGTAGCGCAAGAGCATATGGATACACAAAAGGCCTAGGAACTAGGCCCCAAAAGGGTTAACAGGAGTACATATGGATTTATATCTACAGTTCACTTATCTGTTACAAGAAAATTTAGGAAATTTGCTTAGTATATCTGGTATCTTATTTTCATTAAGAAGATATCTTGACATGTCACATAGGTTATTATACTGTCTATCTCTGTATTCCTCAATAAGTGGACAATTCAGCACATAGTGTTCAAGACAGTGACCATATGCCTGATCACATAATTTGCATTTAGTTTGATCATCTGTGTGTCTCCCAAACTGCCAGAAGTACTTGTAGCCAAGCCTAAGCCTGGCCACTACAACATCAGTCAGTCTGTTCATATTGCAAGTTGCTCCATGAAAACCACCATAGGTGAGCAACTTGCGATGCAGCCTGTAGCATCCTGTAGATTGTCCAACTCGATGTGATGTCCTGGCGTATATCCACTTTCATTTCTTGTCGATGTATAATACAACCTATTCACTGTATTTCTTTCACTTGTCACATATTTATTTCACTTTATTATCTTGGGTGACACACGTGGCAACGTCGCCTGGAGCACACTAGGCCTGCCCACTCTGACCCCGCCACCAGATATCACTTTCTAGTTCACTTATAAAATTGTGGCTCTCCCCACACTTATGTGGCTCAGGGCAACTTGTAAATTGCTTCAAGGGTTGTTCACTACCCTGACACACTTGATGACCCCGGCAGTACCCTTGGGTAGCCCTCAAAAACACATATTCGCGGAGCACTAAAGTTGTGACTCGCACACGTGTGTGTGTGTATGTGTGCTCACCTAGTTGTGGTTGCAGGGGTCGATTCATAGCTCCTGGCCCCGTCTCTTCACTGGCCGCTACTAGGTCACTCTCCCTGCGCCATGAGCTTTATCATACCTCTTCTTAAAGCTATGTATGGAACCTGTCTCCATTACATCGCTTCCTAAACTATTCCACTTCCCGACAACTCTGTGACTGAAGAAATACTTCCTAACATCTCTGTGATTCATTTGAGTCTTCAACTTCCAACTGTGTCCCCTTGTTGCTGTGTCCCATCTCTGGAACATTCTGTCTCTGTCCACCTTGTCTAGTCCTCTCAGTATCTTATATGTCGTTATCATGTCCCCCCTATCTCTCCTGTCCTCCAGTGTCGTCAGGTCGATTTCCCTTAACCTCTCCTCGTAGGACATACCCCTTAGCTCCGGGACTAGTCTTGTTGCAAACCTTTGCACTTTCTCTAGCTTCTTTACGTGCTTGGCTAGATGTACTCACCTAATTGTGGTTGCAGGGGTCGAGTCTCAGCTCAGTGTGTGTGTGTGTTTGTGTGTTTGATAACAAATTGTTTTAGCGATTTTCTTGTATAGTTCTCTCTGTCTCTCTCTCTATCTCCGTCTATCTGTCTGTCTCTCTGGTTTTTTTTTTTTACACAGGGTTTGATAAGGTTAGGTTAAGGATCTCTAACTTTATTGACAAGCTAAGAGCTGTTACCTACATCAGCTCATTTGAAAGTATTTTTATTGTTATGAAACATACAAGTAGGGAACAGGATGAAGTTGGAGCCATCTGTGGGCCAGCATTTTCATTTGATCAACTGACTTTATCTCGTTGACATCATAATGCTGTACGAATGTGTTCCAGACTCGAGTCATCCTGGGGATAAATGATCTAAGAAAAATTAATGTTCTGGAGAAGGTTACAGCCAGAGTGAAGTTGCTGCCTCCTGCCCGTCTTGTGGTATAGAAGCTTGCTTCTCTCTGTCCTCGAAGTGGAGGACTCTCTCTCTGTCTTTCTCTCTCATTCTCTCACTCTGTCTGTCTGTCTGTCTCTCTCTGCTCTCTCTGTCTCTCTCTGTCTCTCTCTGTCTGTCTGTCTGTCTGTCTGTCTCTCTCTCTCTCTCTCTCTCTCTCTCTCTCTCTCTCTCTCTCTCTCTCTCTCTCTCTCTCTCTCTCTCTCTCTCTCTCTCTCTCTCTCTTCTCTCTCTCTCTCTCTCCTCCTCCTAGCTAGCTAGACACTAGGAACCTTATCTGAAGAAGAAACATTCATAGAGAAAAGTTTTGTTGTGATGTCTCGCTCTCTCAGAGTTTAATCCACATTGTTGTGCAAAACGTGTCGTTGCTTCAGTCGTCCTTGCCAGATTTGACAATGACAATTTTTATTTACATAAGTCCATTATACAATAGATATCTGGTGCACTGACAAGTATAAGTTACTTTATGTGAAGCCCCTGGTAACGCAGAGTATAAGTTACTTTATGTGAAGCCCCTGGTAACGCAGAGTATAAGTTACTTTATGTGAAGCCCCTGGTAACGCAGAGTATAAGTTACTTTATGTGAAGCCCCTGGTAACGCAGAGTATAAGTTACTTTATGTGAAGCCCCTGGTAACGCAGAGCATTTTGTGTGGCCTTAAAACAGACTCCTAACTACTGAACGATTATTTAATTAGAATAGTCAACAAAAATCAGGGAGGTGATTTTTAAATGTTTTTTGAAGCTGGTTGTAGATGGGGACCACTTTCGTGTCTTCTGAATTCCTATTTTTTGAACTGTTTATTTACATGTAGTTTCTGAACACGATGAATCACACATTTGGAATATCAAACAGATATTTATTTATTTTATTGTGTCTGTGTGTTGTGTTGCAGCTGTGTTTGTGTGTTGTGTTGCAGCTGTGTCTGTGTGTTGTGTTGCAGCTGTGTCTGTGTGTTGTGTTGCAGCTGTGTCTGTGTGTTGTGTTGAAGCTGTGTTTGTGTGTTGTGTTGCAGCTGTGTTTGTGTGTTGTGTTGCAGCTGTGTTTGTGTGTTGTGTTGAAGCTGTGTTTGTGTGTTGTGTTGCAGCTGTGTCTGTGTGTTGTGTCGCAGCTGTGTCTGTGTGTTGTGTTGCAGCTGTGTTTGTGTGTTGTGTTGCAGCTGTGTCTGTGTGTTGTGTTGCAGCTGTGTTTGTGTGTTGTGTTGAAGCTGTGTTTGTGTGTTGTGTTGAAGCTGTGTTTATGTGTTGTGTTGAAGCTGTGTATGTGTGTTGTGTTGCAGCTGTGTGTTGTGTTGAAGCTGTGTATGTGTGTTGTGTTGCAGCTGTGTCTGTGTGTTGTGTTGCAGCTGTGTCTGTGTGTTGTATTGCAGCTGTGTCTGTGTGTTGTGTTGCAGCTGTGTCTGTGTGTTGTGTTGCAGTTGTGTCTGTGTGTTGTGTTGCAGCTGTGTCTGTGTGTTGTGTTGCAGCTGTGTCTGTGTGTTGTGTTGCAGCTGTGTTTGCAGCTCTCCAGGGAGAGTCAGAGTGCTTCGTTAAAGTTCGTACTATGTGTCCTGTATGTATAAAACACACAGTAGTAACTGCGAATGCGTTGTATGTTGAGTAAATTAAGACTTATGAATAGTGAGGGAGGAGAGTGTTGTCTGGAACCTGACTGGCAACCTGATTTGTACCCAGGAAACATTTCTCATACCCGTGTAGACTCAGGAGGCGTCCTGAGGACAATGTTAAAAAATTAACCTCTGACAGTGACAAACTCACACGACCTGGACACCATAATGACATGTTAGTACCGGAGATCGCAGTACAGTCACTGTATTTAAGACACACTAACACTAACTTGCGGGCACTTCAGAGTACACTTTTGAGGTGGTATATGTAAGAGTGTAGTGGAGGTACTGAGCAGTGACCTTGCCGCTGCGGAAGGTGTGTAATTAAAGGTGTTCTCACTTCCCGTTATTAACCTTGGACGACTTCGGGATATAAAAAAATATATATATATTAAGTCCCGCGCCTCTCCAGTCAAAGTTAAGCGACGATACTCACAAAAGGAATAATATTGACAGTAATCATGTTCATTTTTTACCATGATTTGCTGTTTATCTTGGCATCTCAGGAGGACACAAGACGGGGACACGCAGAGCCAAGTGACTAGCGAATATATAATAAACTTAAACATTTACGTTTTAACGTCAACGTTGCTTTACCGACGCTCTTCAGCCTAGGTAAAAACAAACTGACGTTTTCCTACGATTGTTATGAATGTTACATTAATGGGGAACGGAAGGCAATCATGTTTGATACGAAGGAAGGGTGGCTTCATTCCTTAGATCAAGAGCCCGGCACTAGCATCAAGGCTCGGATCTCCTCCCCTTGAAGGGAGGGTCATATAGCAGGATGTAATGTTGAGTTAGTGACAAAATATTGGCAATAAACGAAGCAATAAACAGTACACTACCTTATACTTAACCCTTGGTGCGATGTTCAACTGTTATTGTTGCATACTACTCCCTCCTCCCCCCCCTTGCTATACTCTCCTCCAGCACACACTATAACCTATAATAACCATCTCCCCTTCCTTCCGTTATTCTATAATGAGGCGATCTTGGCCTTCGAGGATGAGTTGACCTCGAGACGCCTACAATCATGCAGACGCTGACCTGCGTTGACCCTCAGACACACAGGTCTGCCCGTCTCTGCTGACTCACACACAACACTCACTCTACTTATACTCATCCTTCTTCACGCACGAATAAAAAACGATCATCGTCATTACTCAACCGGCAACAGCAATAATAATCAAAATTCCCTATTTTATTTCTTAGCTGCAAATGATTTGTTTTCTGCGAAGTCTTCACCTGTTGTTAAAACAAGAGAGCCTCAGGAGCTTGTCAGCACCTGACAATGAACTAGAGTCAGCCATCAAGCATTAGTTACGAATCTGCCTTCGAGAAATAGTTTGCTGTTTTTAGCACTTTGATATGGAAAGATAACATACCTCATGTCATTGCAATAAAGACATACAGGAGCGACAAGACGAGGACTTAAATAATTGTAACAGCTGAGTATCTTCACCCAACGAAGTTCCTCAGACCAGCAGCTTCAAGAGTACTTCGTCCTGCCTATGTTTCACCTTCATCAAGACTAATGACTGAACACCGGCTTTTAAACTGAGGGACTGATTACCTCACCTTCTACTGTCTACTGGGTATAGTTCTGCAAGGCTGAGGGACTGATTACCTATTTTTTCACTCTGTTCGTATATCATCTCTGTAATGAGTTAAAATAAAAGCCACTGGATGACGAAACGTCTTCAAATAAAGATACTGTGGTATTACACAGGTGTGTAATACCACATAGAACACCTCTGTAATGTCATCATGAGATGTCACTTGTCTGCTCAAAATACTTACCTTATTACATACTCAAACTTTCTTCTCACAAACTTTTCCTAAATCTTCCTTCATATGAAAAGTTCTCATATTTACCCGCCACACTGAGAGATTTACCCGCCACACTGAGAGTTTTACCCGCCACACTGAGAGATTTACCCGCCACACTGAGAGAGTTACCCGCCACACTGAGAGTTTACCCTCCACACTGAGAGTTTACCGCCACACTGAGAGTTTACCCGCCACGGAGAGTTACCCGCCACACTGAGAGTTTACCGCCACACTGAGAGGTTACCCGCCACACTGAGAGAGTTCCGCCACCTGAGAGTTACGCCACACTGAAGGTTACGCCACGAGATATTTACCCGCCACACTGAGATATTTACCCGCCACACTGAGAGAGTTACCCGCCACACTGAGAGTTACCCGCCACACTGAGAGATTTACCCGCCACACTGAGAGAGTTACCCGCCACACTGAGAGATTTACCCGCCACACTGAGAGAGTTACCCGCCACACTGAGAGAGTTACCCGCCACACTGAGAGAGTTACCCGCCACACTGAGAGATTTACCCGCCACACTAAAAACAGAGCGTCTCCTTTCATTCCAGTAGAAAAGTATTCATATATCTAATTTGATGAGATTAAGACACATGTGCAACGTCTGGGTATCTTTATTGTAGACGTTTCGCCCTCCAGTGGCTTTATCACAAATTCAAGGACATGATTTAAAGACAGTAGAACTATATACAAAAGATGAGGTAATCAGTCTTGGAGTTGGTGTGAAGATCACCGTAGTCGTGGAGGTTCTAGATGTCGCACATGTGTCTTAATCTCGTCTTAACGGTATTATATACCATTCTTGTACATATATCTAGTTTGTATTCAATGTTCGACATCCAGTAACCACTTTTCATTTCTTCAATAAACTCATTCCCAAAGGTGATACGAATGATTCTTCCCCCCACCCCCTCCCAACCTGGTATAATAAATGCACAAGTGAAAATCAGATAGTTGCAGCACTATCTTCCGTGAAGTGCACGGAAGACTGATGTGTTTCTCACCGGAAGTAATGTAGCGCTGATTAGGGCAGGTAAGTTGCCGTCTGAGGCTTGTTTATAAACATGCTTATAGACATTTTGATGTTGACTTGATTGTGAGGTCAGAGGTTGTGCCAAGTCTGGAGGAAACACGGCGAGGTAGAGACGAGATCCATTACTTGACCTCACAGTCAACCCACCACACGGTCAACCCACCACACAGTCAACCCACCACACAGTCAACCCACCACACAGTCAACCCACCACACAGTCAACCCACCAAACGGTCAACCCATTACACAGTCAACCCACCACACGGTCAACCCATTAGACAGTCAACCCACCACACGGTCAACCCATTACACAGTCAACCCACCACACAGTCAACCCACCACACTGTCAACCCACCACACAGTCAACCCACCACACAGTCAACCCACACACGGTCAACCCATTACACAGTCAACCCACCACACGGTCAACCCATTACACAGTCAACCCACCACACGGTCAACCCATTACAGTCACCCACCACACGTCAACCCATCACACAGTCAACCCATCACACGTCAACCCACCACACAGTCAACCCACCACACAGTCAACCCACCACACAGTCAACCCACCACACTGTCAACCCACCACACAGTCAACCCACCACACAGTCAACCCACCACACGGTCAACCCATTACACAGTCAACCCACCACACGGTCAACCCATTACACAGTCAACCACCACACGTCAACCCATTCCACAGTAACCACATGAGTCACCCACCCCAACCCAACACATCACCCAACACTGGTCATACCCATAAACACAAGTCAACCATCAAAGTCAACCACTTCACACAGTCAACCCACACGAGTGTCATACACGTAACTACATGTCAGCCGATTAGTCACACCACAGTCCAGCTCGACCACACTGTCAACCCAACACTACATCAACCCACCACACGTCAACCTCACTCACGGTCAACCCCACACAGTCAACCCACCACACAGTCACCCACCACACAGTCAACCCACCCACGTCACAGTCAACCCATCCACAGTCAACCCACCACACAGTCAACCCACCACACAGTCAACCCACCACACAGTCAACCCACCACACAGTCAACCCACCACACAATCAACCCACCACACGGTCACCCCATTACACAGTCAACCCACCACACGTCAACCACCAAGTACTAACAGTCAACCCACACACAGTCAACCCACCACACAGTCAACCCACCACACAGTCAACCCACCACACAGGTCAACCCACACACATGTCAACCCACCAACAGTCAACCCACCACACAGTCAACCCACCACACGGTCAACCCATTACACAGTCCCAACACGGTCATCCACACAGTCAACCCACCACACAGTCAACCACAGTCACCACACAGTCCAACCCACCTACACAGTCAACCCACCACACGTCAACCCACCACACAGTCAACCCACCACACAGTCAACCCACCACACTGGTCAACACCATCATACACAGTCAACCCACCACACGGTCAACCCACCTACACAGTCAACCCACCACACGTCAACCCATACACAGTCAACCCACCACACGTCAACCCATCTACACAGTCAACCCACCACACAGTCAACCCACCACACAGTCAACCCACCACACACTCAACCCACCACACAGTCAACCCACCACACTGTCAACCCACCACACAGTCAACCCACCACACAGTCAACACACCACACAGTCAACCCACCACACAGTCAACACCATAAGTCACCACACGTCAACCCACCACACGTCAACCCACCACACAGTCAACCACCACACGTCAACCCCCACACAGTCAACCCACCACACAGTCAACCCACCACACAGTCAACCCACCACACTGTCAACCCACCACACAGTCAACCCACCACACAGTCAACCCACCACACAGTCAACCCACCACACAGTCAACCACCACACAGTCAACCCACCACACAGTCAACCCACCACACAGTCAACCCACCACACAGTCAACCACCACACAGTCAACACACCACACAGTCAACCCACACACAGTCAACCCACCACACAGTCAACCCACCACACAGTCAGCCCACCACACAGTCAACCCACACACAGCTAGACCCAAAAGTGCCAAGTACACACTGTACAACACGGCAGCACAGTTTTCCGCCGCATACTACTCTGGCTACATCACCATGATATTTGATCCCCGTACAACACTGGCTAGCACCATGATATTTGATCCCCGTACAACACTGGCTAGCACCATGATATTTGATCCCCCGTACAACACTGGCTAGCACCATGATATTTGATCCCCCGTACAACACTGGCTAGCTCCATGATATTTGATCCCCCGTACAACACTGGCTAGCACCATGATATTTGATACCCCGTACAACACTGGCTAGCACCATGATATTTGATCCCCCGTACAACACTGGCTAGCACCATGATATTTGATCCCCCGTACAACACTGGCTAGCACCATGATATTTGATCCCCCGTACAACACTGGCTAGCACCATGATATTTGATCCCCCGTACAACACTGGCTAGCACCATGATATTTGATCCCCGTACAACACTGGCTAGCACCATGATATTTGATCCCCGTACAACACTGGCTAGCACCATGATATTTGATCCCCGTACAACACTGGCTAGCACCATGATATTTGATCCCCGTACAACACTGGCTAGCACCATGATATTTGATCCCCGTACAACACTGGCTAGCACCATGATATTTGATCCCCGTACAACACTGGCTGAATGATTTTGATCCCTACAACACTGGCTAGCACCATGATATTTGATCCGTACACACGCTAGCACCATGATATTTGATCCCCTACAACACTGGCTAGCACTATATTTGTCCCCTACACGCTGCACCAATTGATCTTACCTGTACACATGTGCCCATAAATGGCTTAGCACCATGATATTTGATCCCCGTACAACACTGGCTAGCACCATGATATTTGATCCCGTACAACACTGGCTAGCACCATGATATTTCCCGTACACACTGGCACACCATGATTGATCTTAAACTGCTACACCATGATATTTGATCCTACAACACTGGCTAGCACCATGATATTTGATCCCTACAACACTGGCTAGCACCATGATATTTGATCCCTACAACACTGGCTAGCACCATGTATTTGATCCCTACAACACTGGCTAGCACCATGTTTATCCTTACAACACTGGCTAGCACCATGATATTTGACCCTAACACTGACACATGTTGTCCCTAGCACCATGATATTTGATCCCTCAAACTGCTACACCATGTATTTGACCCCGAACCTGTACCCAAATTTGTCCCCTAATGACCGTACAACACTGTATTATTCCCCGTACAACACTGGCTAGCACTATTGATCATAACTGTACCAAATTGTCCCTAATTGCTCACAATTGTACCCTACATGACCCCTGACAAATTTGTCCCCATAATTGGACCTAATTTGTCCCAAATGTCCCTAATTGACCCTAAATGGTCCCTGAATTCGTCCCCTAACATGGTCACCATGTTACCCTAAACTGTACACCATGGTAGCCCATAAATGTCCCTAATGTCCCAAATGGTCCCATGATATTGTCCCATAATGACGCTACACATGATATTTTATCCCCGTACAACACTGGCTAGCACCATGATATTTGATCCCGTACAACACTGGCTAGCACCATGATATTTGATCCC
>WNWK01016840.1:0-42500 GCA_009830355.1 Cherax destructor
AAAAGAGCAGAACGAGCGGGCAGATTGAATTTGGCCACCGCAAGAACGGGTCATACGACTCTAGTCGTCATGCGGCGAGGCGAATGAAAACATATAGACATACTGTTTCGGTCCGTTATATCATTTAATCTCCACTAACATCGGGAAATAAGATAAGAACTCTGTTCCAGCGTTTAGTGATTAACATCAACATTGCAGTATATTCAGAAGTGTGCGCAGCTTCAGACTGCAAAAGGAGAAACGTAGAGAAAACCGCAAGTGAACTCCATCGAACAAGACGGTGATTCTTCAGCGGCATTCTACAATCAAGACAGCATTTCCCGTATATGGTGGAGCCAACACCACGTCAAAGTTACACGAGCAAGGTAGATGGATGATCTGGTTAAAACAGGAACTGCGCAGTTCTTGTATTCAAGAACATTAAATTTTTTACCTAGGGACTGCGGTTATGCGTGGACTTTTAGTCCAAAACAGTGAGTAAAACGCCTTTCATCCATCAAGACTGAAATATGGACATACGCCCTTTGGGGCAATAATTATGTCCCTCATATGTGATTTTTTTTCCATACAGCCCTGTGGAGAGTGTGGCAATATATGGATCCCCTGAGAAGGTGTTGGTGGTGGCTGCGACATCTTGGATTCATCAAGAAGATAAGTAACATACAGTCCACGTTATTGTTGGAGCCCATCCTCCACAACTTCCTTGGACTCTCTGTTCCTCATCTCACCTGCGACTTCTTCTTAGAGTAAAGAACAGAGCAAGACGGCTCATCTCTTGCCTGGATACATCTGTCATTTCAGTAGAGCCAGGAGGGATTAGGGCGGCTTTACTGTTATGTACAAGACCAATATTGTCAAAGTACCATACTTGGCTGCACTCCGAGGACAGCGAGATGTGAGCTTCTACACAACAAGACGGGCAGCTAACAGCAACTACACTCTGACTGTACCCTTCTCCAGGCTATCACTTCATCTAAGATAATTTATTTCTAGGATGACTCGAGTCTGGAACATGTTCGTACAATATAATGATATCAGTGAAATAAAGTCAGTTGATCAAATGAAATCGCTGGCTCACAGATGGCTCCAAGTTCATCCTGTTCCATACTTGTATGTTTCATAGCGATAAAAAGACTTGCAAATAAATTGATGTAGGAAACAGATCTTAGCTTGTAAATAAAGTTAGAAACTTTAACCTAACCTTGTAGAGAGGGAGTGAAAAAGGAAAAGAGAGAGAGAGGGGGTAGTTAGAGAGAGAGACAGAAGGATGGAGAAGAGGAAGAGAAATAAAAACTGAGAGAGTGCGCTGGTAAACGTTCCATCTGCTGCCTAAACTCCGTCGTATAGATGATTAAATTCTCCAATAGTTGAATCACGTCGCACTGCCTCCTCTTTGATCCCACTCCATGTGTCAACAACATTATTTATCATCAAGTATTTTCTTGTGTTCTTTCTTTGATTATTCCTAAATATTTCCTCTTGTTCCCTTCTCACTGTTGGTCCAGATCATTCATTTTCTAGTTTCTCGTATATTTGGTGGTCGTGTTTATCACGTTACCTCTCATTATTTACCGAGGAACTTATACTCTCTGCCTTTGATCGCTCTTTGTAAAGCATTTTCTTAACTCTGAGGACCAGTTATGGTGCATGTCTTTACACATTCCTGTAGCTTCAATTTGGCTACGTGTTATCAGGACACAGACACACTAGAACAATTTTATCAGTTTGGTGTAACCAGGAAGGGAAAGTCTTAATGAAGAACATGCGCAGTAGTTACAGCAGTAATGAAGAACATGCACAGTAGCTACAGCAGTAATGAAGAACATACACAGTAGCTACAGCAGTAATGAAGAACATACACAGTAGTTACAACAGTAATGAAGAACATACACAGTAGCTACAGCAGTAATGAAGAACATGCACAGTAACAACAGCAGCAATGAAGAACATAAGCAACGAATGAAGAAATCACAGTAACAACAGCAGCAATGAAGAACATACACAGTAGCAACAGCAGCAATGAAGAACATACACAGTAGCAACAGCAGAATGAAGAACATACACAGTAGCAACAGCAGTAATGAAGAACATACACAGTAGCGACAGCATAATGAAGAACATACACAGTAGCGACAGCAAATAAGAACATACAGTAACGACAGCAATGAGAACAACACAGTAGCGACAGCAGCAATGAAGAACATACACAGTAGCAACAGCAGTAATGAAGAACATACACAGTAGCGACAGCAGTAATGAAGAACATACACAGTAGCAACAGCAATAATGAAGAACATACACAGTAACAACAGCAGTAATGAAGAACATGCACAGTAACAACAGCAGTAATGAAGAACATACACAGTAACAACAGCAGTAATGAAGAACATACACAGTAGCAACAGCAATAATGAAGAACATACACAGTAGCGACAGCAGCAATGAAGAACATACACAGTAGCAACAGCAGTAATGAAGAACATACACAGTAGCGACAGCAGTAATGAAGAACATACACAGTAGCAACAGCAATAATGAAGAACATACACAGTAACAACAGCAGTAATGAAGAACATGCACAGTAACAACAGCAGTAATGAAGAACATACACAGTAACAACAGCAGTAATGAAGAATATACACAGTAGCAACAGCAATAATGAAGAACATACACAGTAGCAACAGCAATAATGAAGAACATGCACAGTAACAACAGCAATAATGAAGAACATACACAGTAACAACAGCAGTAATGAAGAACATGCACAGTAACAACAGCAGTAATGAAGAACATACACAGTAACAACAGCAGTAATGAAGAACATGCACAGTAACAACAGCATTAATGAAGAACATACACAGTAACAACAGCATTAATGAAGAACATGTATCAACGTTTCACTCAGTGTAGAGCTTCATCAAGCTGTACATAGAGCGAAATGTTGCACTTAGAGCGTGTACTGCAGCTGTGCCTTCTGTACTGCAGCTGTGTGTTCTGTACTGCAGTTGTGCCTTCTGTACTGCAGCTGTGTCTTCTGTACTGCAGCTGTGCCTTCTGTACTGCAGCTGTGCCTTCTGTACTGCAGCTGTGCCTTCTGTACTGCAGCTGTGCCTTCTGTACTGCAGCTGTGCTCTTCTGGTCACTGCAGCTGTGCCTTCTGTACTGCAGCTGTGCCTTCTGTACTGCAGCTGTGCCTTCTGTACTGCAGCTGTGCCATCTGTACTGCAGCTGTGCCTTCTGTACTGCAGCTGTGCCTTCTGTACTGCAGCTGTGCCTTCTGTACTGGAGCTGTGCCTTCTGTACTGCAGCTGTGCCTTCTGTACTGCAGCTGTGCCTTCTGTACTGCAGCTGTGCTTTCTGTACTGCAGCTGTGCCTTCTATACTGCAGCTGTGCCTTCTGTACTGCAGCTGTGTGTTCTGTACTACAGTTGTGCCTTCTTTACTGCAGCTGTGCCTTCTGTACTGCAGCTGTGCCTTCTGTACTGCAGCTGTGCATTCTGTACTGCAGCTGTGTGTTCTGTACTGCAGTTGTGCCTTCTGTACTGCAGCTGTGCCTTCTGTACTGCAGCTGTGCCTTCTGTACTGCAGCTGTGCCTTCTGTACTGCAGCTGTGCCTTCTGTACTGCAGCTGTGCTTTCTGTACTGCAGCTGTGCCTTCTGTACTGCAGCTGTGCCTTCTGTACTGCAGCTGTGTGTTCTGTACTACAGTTGTGCCTTCTGTACTGCAGCTGTGCCTTCTGTACTGCAGCTGTGCCTTCTGTACTGCAGCTGTGCATTCTGTACTGCAGCTGTGCCTTCTGTACTGCAGCTGTGCCTTCTGTACTGCAGCTGTGCCTTCTGTACTGCAGCTGTGCCTTCTGTACTGCAGCTGTGCCTTCTGTACTGCAGCTGTGCCTTCTGTACTGCAGCTGTGCCTTCTGTACTGCAGCTGTGCCTTCTGTACTGCAGCTGTGTGTTATGTACTGCAGTTGTGCCTTCTGTACTGCAGCTGTGCCTTCTGTACTGCAGCTGTGCCTTCTGTACTGCAGCTGTGCCTTCTGTACTGCAGCTGTGTGTTCTGTATTGCAGTTGTGCCTTCTGTACTGCAGCTGTGCCTTCTGTACTGCAGCTGTGCCTTCTGTACTGCAGCTGTGCCTTCTGTACTGCAGCTGTGCCTTCTGTACTGCAGCTGTGCCTTCTGTACTGCAGTTGTGCCTTCTGTACTGCAGCTGTGCCTTCTGTACTGCAGCTGTGCCTTCTGTACTGCAGCTGTGCCTTCTGTACTGCAGTTGTGCCTTCTGTACTGCAGCTGTGCCTTCTGTACTGCAGCTGTGCCTTCTGTACTGCAGTTGTGCCTTCTGTACTGCAGCTGTGCCTTCTGTACTGCAGCTGTGTTCTGTATTGCAGTTGTGCCTTCTGTACTGCAGCTGTGCCTTCTGTACTGCAGCTGTGCCTTCTGTACTGCAGCTGTGCCTTCTGTACTGCAGTTGTGCCTTCTGTACTGCAGCTGTGCCTTCTGTACTGCAGCTGTCTACCTACCTGGAGAGAATTCCAGGGGTCAACGCCCCCGCGGCCCGGTCTGTGACCAAGCCTCCTGTTTGACCAGAGCCTGATCAACCAGGCTGTTACTGCTGGCCGCACGCAGTCCAACGTACGAACCACAGCCTGGCTGGTCAGGTACCGACTTTAGGTGCCTGTCCAGTGCCTGCTTGAAGACAGCCAGGGGTCTGTTGGTAATCCTCCTGATGTATGCTGGGAGGCAGTTGAACAATCTTGGGCCCCTGACACTTATTGTGTTGTCTCTCAACGTGCTAGTGGCACCCCTGCTTTTCATTGGGGGGATGCTACATCGCCTGCCGAGTCTTTTGCTTTCGTAGGGAGTGATTTTTGTGTGCAAGTTTGGTACTAAGCCCTCGAGAATTTTCCATGTGTATATAATAATGTATCTCTCCCGCCTGCGTTCTAGAGAGTACAGGTTTAGGAACTTCAAGCGTTCCCAGTAGTTGAGGTGGTTTATAGCACTTATGCGTACCGTGAAGGTTCTCTGCACATTTTCTAGGTCAGCAATTTCACCCGCCTTGAAAGGTGCAGTTAGTGTGCAGCAATATTCCAGCCTAGATAGAACAAGCGATCTGTAAAGTGTCAACATGGGCTTGGCATCCCTGGTTTTGAAGGTTCTCATTATCCATCCTGTCATTTTTCGAGCAGATGCAATTGCTACTTTGTTATGGTCCTTGAAGGTGAGATCCTCTGACATGATCACTCCCAGGTCTTTGACATTAGTTTTTCGCTCTATTGTGTGGTTGGAATTAGTTTTGTACTCCGATGAGATTTTAATTTCTTAAAGTTTTCCGTATCTGAGTAATTGAAATTTCTCATCATTGAACTTCATATTATATTGTTTTCTGCAGCCCATTTAAAGATTTGGTTTATGTCTGCTTGGAGTCTAGCCGTGTCTTCAACGGTGGGCACTGTCATACAGATTCGGGTGTCATCTGCAAAGGAAGACACAGCACTGTGGCTTATATCCCTGTCAATATCTGATATGAGGATGAGGAATAGGATGGGAGCAAGTACTGTGCCTTGTGGAACAGAGCTTTTCACAGTAGCTGCCTCAGACTTTACTATGTTGACTACTACTCTTTGTGTTCTACATGTTAGGAAATTATAGATCCATCTACCAACTTTTCCTGTTATTCCTTTATCACGCATTTTGTGTGCTATTACACCATGGTCACACTTGTCAAAGGCTTTTGCAAAATCTGTGTATATAACATCTGCATTCTGTTTATCTTCTAGAGCATCCAGGACCTTGTCGTAGTGGTCCAGTAGTTGGGACAGACAGGAGCGGCCTGCTCTAAACCCATGCTGTCCTGGGTTGTGCAATTGATGGGTATCAAGATGGGTGGCGATCTTGCTTCTTAGAACCCTTTCAAAGATTTTTATGATATGGGACGTTAGCGCAATTGGTCTGTAGTTCTTTGCTATTGCTTTACTGCCGCTTTTGTGGAGCGGGGCTATGTCTGTTGTTTTTAGTAACTGCGGGACGATCCCAGTGTCCATGCTCCCTCTCCATAGGATGTTAAAAGCATGTGATAGGGGCTTCTTGCAGTTCTTGATGAACACGGAGTTCCATGAGTCTGGGCCTGGAGCAGAGTGGATGGGCATGTCATTTATTGCCTTTTCGAAGTCATTTGGCGTCGTGGTGATGTCAGAAAGGCATGCGTCTGTCAAGTTCTGTGGCACTCTCATAAAAAATTCATTTAGGTTTTCGATTTTCAGTCTGGTTAGTGGCTCGCTAAAAACTGAGTCATACTGGGACTTAAGTAACTCACTCATTTCCTTGTTGTCATCTGTGTAGGACCCATCCCGTTTAAGTAGGTGCCCAATACTGGTTGTTGTTCTCGACTTTGATTATGCATAGGAAAAGAAATACTTTGGGTTTCTTTCAATTTCATTTATGGCTTTTTTGTTCTTCCCGTGTCTCTTGATTCCTGTAAGATTCCTTTAGTTTTAATTCAATATTTGCTATTTCTCTGACTAGTGTCTCTCTACGTATTTCAGAGATATTGGCCTCCTGTAGCCGCTCCGTTATTCTTTGCCTTCGCCTGTATAGGGAGCGCATCTCTCTTTCTACTTTGCATCTTCTCCTCCTTTTTCTTAAGGGAATTTGCCTTGAGCAAACCTCGAGTACCACAGAGTTAATTTGTTCTAGACATAGGTTGGGATCCGTGATGCTTAGGCAATCTTCCCAGTTTATATCATTTAGGACTTGATTTACTTGGTCCCACCTTATGTTTTTGTTATTGAAGTTGAATTTGGAGAAAGCTCCCTCGCGGCTGATCCCATTTTGTTGATCTTTGGCTCCCCGCATGCATGTCTGGACCTCTATTATGTTGTGATCTGAGTATATTGTTTTTGATATGATGACATTTCGTATCAGATCATCATTGTTGGTGAAGATGAGGTCCAGCGTATTCTCTAATCTTGTGGGCTCCACTATTTGCTGGTTTAAGGTGAACTTGGTGCAGAGATTTAAAAGTTCATGCATGTGTGAATTTTCATCTGAGCTGCCTCCTGGTGTTATCTCTGCTACCACATTGTTTGCAATGTTCCTCCATTTTAGGTGCCTGAGGTTGAAATCCCCCAGTAGCAAGATGTTGGGGGCAGGAGCTGGAAGATTTTCCAGACAGTGGTCAATTTTCAGAAGCTGTTCCTGGAATTGATGGGACGTTGCATCCGGGGGCTTGTAGACAACCACGATGACCAGGTTTTGATTCTCGACCTTTATTGCTAATACTTCAACTACATCATTTGAGGCATTTAGTAGTTCTGAACATATAAGTGACTCTGTGATATACAGGCCAACCCCCCCTTTTTGCCTGTTCACTCTGTCACACCTGTATAGGTTGTAGCCCGGGATCCATATTTCATTGTCCAAGTGATCTCTTATGTGGGTCTCTGTGAAAGCCGCAAACATAGCATTTGACTCTGTAAGCAGTCCACGGATGTAAGGTACCTTTTGTTTGTTGCTGTGCCTTCTGTACTGCAGTTGTACCTTCTGTACTGCAGCTGTGCCTTCTGTACTGCAGCTGTGCCTTCTGTACTGCAGCTGTGCCTTCTGTACTGCAGCTGTGCCTTCTGTACTGCAGCTGTGTGTTCTGTAATGCAATTGTGCTTTCTGTACTGTAGCTGTGCCTTCTGTACTGCAGCTGTGCCTTCTGTACTGCAGCTGTGTGTTCTGTATTGCAGTTGTGCCTTCTGTACTGCAGCTGTGCCTTCTGTACTGCAGCTGTGCCTTCTGTACTGCAGCTGTGCCTTCTGTTAACTGCAGTAACTCTCTGCAAATTACTTTTTCAGTATTTGATGTCGATATATTTGAAAGTTAAAATATAAATCACTGATCAACAATTTTTGAAAAGTTGTATGCCTCTTAAATGAGATTAGTATATTCTTATGTATTTTCATGTCCTGAATCCAAATATCACCTTGAAAAATGCTTATTGGTTATAGGTTTAAAGATACGAGACGTAATATTTGATTGTTTTATTATAACGTACAATGTGTATCAGTATGTTTCAAACTCTAATCCGTACTTACTCTGCCTTTTTGCTTGACGCTTATAGTGGGCTGAAGAATCATCTCTTGCCAATGTCCAGCAATAGTCTGCAAGCATTTTTGTGCCCCATTTGCCCTGGTACCATTTTTCCATGGTTGAAATATCTATGTGAAACCTTTCACAATGTTCGTCACTAACTGCCCCACAGTTCGCTGGAAAAAAGTCTAAATGTGAGTCCAAAAAGTGGATTTTAAGTGACATGTTACATCCCTCTTCCTCCTCATCACTTTATTCATCTGACACGAAGGACACCAAAGTTGGTGCATCAGGCACAGGTAGACATTCTCCATGTGGAACTGGGCGAATAGCTGATTTAATGTTTGGATATTCAATGGGCTCCTTTTTTTTCTTTGACAAGCCCTTTTGTACTGGAGGTACCATGCAGAAATAACAATTGTTGGTATAGTCTGTTGGCTCATGATTAAGACCATGTTTAGATGTGTAGATGATTCATTACCTTTGTAAGTTGTTTATGATTGTGACCAGATCTACTTAGAGTTCATTACCTTTGTAACTTGTTCAGCTATCAAAACTTTGGGGTCTCTGCACCCATTATGTACCTCTGTAATCTTTTGACTACCGCCTAAGGCTCCTGGCATGTCATTGGCACATCAAAATGTATTCCCTTCCTCTTCCTGCTCAACCATTGGTGAAGGTTAGTAGCACCATTGTTGCAGTATATGTGTGGAGCCCAGTTCTTATCCTGGTCACCAATCTTGCTGCCAAAATATAGGTGATATGACTTTGTAACCATAGCAGTTATACGGCGCTTCTGTGATACAAAGGTCACCTCACCACAAATGTAGCAGAAGTTGTCTGCAATATTCACACACGTACGAGGCATCTGAAAGAAGAAAACAACAAACAATTAGAAGATAAACAGAAAATTTATTCATTAATTTATCAGCTAAGCAGAAGTATTTATACCATTCAGTAGGAAAATAAAATATACTATGCCTCACATGCATATCAATAGCTTACTCAGTGAATATTTATTTTAAGTTTAAAAAGTTTTTGTCCAAGAAAATCACGTACCTTTCACCTCAAAATATAAACTAGGACATCACACTCACCTTGTATGACTGCTGCAACAATAATGAAAGTCTGCCGCAAGCCTGTTGCAACCTGTTGTGACACGTAGCTCTATATTGAAAAGTAGAACTAACAAACAATTTTAACCATGATAGTCATTATCAGTGACCTAAAATTAGCTGGAAATTGTTACTCAGGTCCCGGAAGCATTTTGGTTGTTGACCAGTGTTATCTGCCAGTGTGACACAAGACTTGATCTCTGGTATTGATTGTGACCAGCACAAGTGACACTGTATGGAATGTGACCAGAACAAGTGACACTGAATGGATTGTGACCACAAGTGACATGTATTGTGTGTATACCTGGAGAGGGTTTCAGGGGTCAACGCCCCCTCGTCTCGGTCTGAGACCAGGCCTCGTGGTGGATCAGCGTCTGATCAACCAGGCTGTTACTACTGGCCGCACGTAAACCTACGTACGAACCACAGCCCGGCTGGTCAGGTACTGACTTTAGGTGCCTGTCCAGTGCCTTCTTGAAGACAGCCAGGGTCCACAGGTGACACTGTATTGTTTGTGACCACCACAAGTGACACTGTATTGTTTGTGACCACTACAAGTAACACTGTATTGTTTGTGACCACCACAAGTAACACTGTATTGTTTGTGACCACTACAAGTAACACTGTATTGTTTGTGACCACCACAAGTGACACTGTATTGTTTGTGACCACTACAAGTAACACTGTATTGTTTGTGACCACCACAAGTGACACTGTATTGTTTGTGACCACCACAAGTAACACTGTATTGTTTGTGACCACACAGTAACACTGTATTTGTGACCACCACAGTGACACTGTATTGTTTGTGACCACCACAAGTGACACTGTATTGTTTGTGACCACCACAAGTAACACTGTATTGTTTGTGACCACCACAAGTGACACTGTATTGTTTGTGACCACCACAAGTGACACTGTATTGTTTGTGACCACTACAATATATTTTTTATCATTATTACGTGAATTGTTTGGTATTGTTCTTATAACTTTACAACCTCAAGTTTTGAGAGAGAGAATAATCTAAGTCCTCTGCGTTTACCTGAAACACGCAGTGTGGATGCAGTGGTCGAGTCTCAGCTCTTGGCCCCGGCTCCCAGCTTGCCTCTTGCGAGATTCATTTCCTCTTAGTCTCATAGGCCTTGTCGTACCTGTTTTTAAAGCTATATATGGAGTCCGATTCTTCCACTTCTTCACCCTACCAACATCTCTGAGACTGAAGAAATACTTCCTGACATCCCTGTGGCTCAGCGGCTGTGTCCCCGAGTTCCTGTTTCTGTCTACTCTATCAGTTCTCCCTAAGTACTGTGTATGTTGTTCTCAAATCTCCCCTCGTTCTTCTGTCCCTCATTGTCGTGTGTGTGTGTGTGTACTTACCTAAATGTACTCACCTAATTGTGGTTGCAGGGGTTGAGTCATAGCTCCTGGCCTCGCCCCTTCACTAGTCGCTACTAGGTCCACTCTCTCTCTGCTCCATGAGCTTTATCATACCTCTTCTTATAGCTATGTATGGATCCTGCCTCCACTACATCACTCTCCAGATTATTCCCCTTCCTGACAACTCTATGTGGCTCATCTCTGGAACATCCTGTCTCTGTCCACCTTGTATGTCGTTATTCTGTCCCCCCCCCTCTCTCTCTCTCTCTCTTGTCCTTCAGTGTCGTCAGTGTGACAACTCCAGCTTTGTGTTAGATTCTTAATCTTTTATTCCCACACCTCTTGCCAAGACCCGCGCGTTCACTTCTCTTACAACCCCATCTATAAATATATTGAACAACCACGGTGACATCACACATCCTTGTCTAAGGTCTACGCCGAGTTCCCTTAACCTCTCCTTTTAGGATATGCCCCTTAGCTCCACGACAAGTCTCGTTGCAAACCTTTGCACTTTCTCTAATTTCTTGACGTGCTTGACCAGATGTGGGTTCCAAACTGGTGCTGCATACTCCAGTATGGGCCTGACGTACACTGTGTACAGAGTCCTGAACGATTCCTTACGGAGGTGTCGGAGCGCTATTATTAGGTTTGCTAGGCGCTCATATGCTGCAGCAGTAATTTGGTTGATGTGGGCTTCCGGAGATGTGCTCGGTATTATACTCACCCCATGATCCTTTTCCTTGAGTGAAGTTGCGGTCATTGGCCTCTAGAATCTACTCTGTCTGCAGTCTTCTTTACCCTTCGCTGATCTTCATGGCTTTGCATTTGTTGGAGTTAAACTCTAGGAGCCAGTTGCTGGACAAGGCTTGTAGCCTGTCCGGATCCCTTTGTAGTCCTGCCTGATCCTCGTCCGTTTGAATTTTCTTCATTAACAGGTAACATTTGCTCCTGAGAAAACACAAATGATGATAATAATGCTGGAGCAGTTCTGTGAAGAAATGGAAGAGTGCTAGAACCCGGGGATGAGGCTGATGTCCTTGGGCTGAAATTTAACTCCAAAATGTCTATGATGAACAAATAAATCTAAGAAGCAAGACAACCAAGAAGCTGACAGCACTAAGGCATATTTCGTACCTGCTCGAGAGCTGAGGCTACAAAACTCTGTAAGAAGCAAAAGTCTCCTCACATCTTGAAAATGCACCACTCTCCTGGGTTATCTGTCCCTCGTCTCATCAACGACTTGACAGAATAGAGAATCGAGCAAGAAGACTTATTTCATGCCTGCACCCAGTCTGGATAGATCTATCATTTCATCAAGGCCTTCAACACCGGAGAGATGTGGGTGGCCTTACTGTCAGTCCTAGAGTGACTCGAGTCTGGAACATGTTCGAACAGCATAACTTCAATGACATAAAGTCAGTTGGCCAAATATAATAACTGGCCCACCGATGACTCATACTTCATCCTGGTCCTTATTTGTATTTTTCATAACAGGAAGGATACTTGAAGGAGAATTCGCGGGATGAATGCCACCGCGGCCACTAATTGCAATGGGGTGTATAGTAGCGCTGATACACTCGCTCCACCTAGTGTGATGTTGCAGGGTTGTCTGGCGTGGTAGCTGGCGTACTCATCCCTTTGACTCATCTGAGTCTTCAACTTCCAATTGTGACCCTTTGTTTCTGTGTCTCATCTTTGGAACATCCTGTCTCTGTCCACCTAGTCAATTCCTCGCAGTATTTTGTATGTCGGTATCATGTCTTCCCTATCCCTCCTGTCCTCCAGTGTTGGCAGGCCGATTTTCCCTAACCTTTCTTAGTAGGACATTCCCCTTAGCTCTGGGACTAGTCTTGTTGCAAACCTTTGCACTTTCTCTAATTTCTTGACGGGCTTGACCAGGTGTGGGTTCCAAACTGGTGCTGCACACTCCAGTATGGGCCTGTACAGTCTTGAACGATTCCTTACTGAGATATCATAATGCTATTCTCAGGTTTGCCAGGCGCCCATATGATGCAGCAGTTATCTGGTTGATGTGCGCTTCAGGAGATGTGCTCGGTATTATACTCACCCTAAGATCTTTTCCTTAAGTGAGGTTTGCAGTCTTTGACCACCTAGCCTATACTCTGTCTGGGGTCTTCTTTACCCTTTCCAGATCGTCATGACTTTGCATTTGGCGGGGTTAAATTCGAGGAGCCAGTTGCTGGAGCTGGCCTCCAGCCTGTCAAAGTCTCTTTGTAGTCCTGCCTGATCCTCATCCGATTTAATTCTCCTCATTAACTTCACATCATCTGCAAACAGGGACACTTCTGAGTCTATCCCTTCTGTCATGTCATTCACATATTCCAAAAATAGCACTGGTCCTAAAAATGACCCTTATGGACCCCCGCTCGTCACAGGCGCCCACACTGACACCTCGTCACGTACCATGACTCGTTGTTGCCTCCCTGTCAGGTATTCTCTGATCCATTGCAGTGCCTTTTCTGTTATGCGTGCTTGATCCTTTAGCTTTTGCACTGATCTCTTTGTGAGGAACTGTGTCGAAGGCCTTCTTGCAGTCCAAGAAAATGCAATCTACCCATCGCTCTCTCTCGTGTCTTACTTCCGTCACCTTGTCATAAAACTCCTGAAGGTTTGTGACACAGGATTTTCCTTCTCTGAATCAGTGCTGGTTGTCGTTTATAAGCTTGTTCCGTTCAGGTGTTCCACCACTCTCCTCCTAATGATCTTCTCCATGACTTTGCATACTATACACGTCAGTGACACAGGTCTGTAGTTTAGTGCCTCGTGTCTGTCTCCTTTCTTAAAAATGGGGACTACATTTGCCGTCTTCCATACCTTAGGTAGTTGCCCAGTTTCAATGGATGTGTTGAAAATTGTTATTAGTGGCACAAAAAGCGTCCTGCTCCCTCTCTAAAGACCCACGGAGAGATATTGTCCGATCCCACCGCCTTTGAGGTATCAAGTTCACTTAGCAGCTTCTCCTCCTCCTCGGTTGTGTGTATTTCATCCAGCACTTGGTGGTATATCCGTTGTTGGTGTACACCCATATTCTGACTTCCCAGAGTCCTTTCTGTCTCCACTGTAAATACTTCCTAAAATCTCATGTTGAGCTCCTCACTTTCTTTCCTCAGCCTGATTATCTGGTTCTTGACTGTTGTCTTCTTCCTGATGTGGTTATACAACAGCTTCGGGTCAGACTTGACTTTCGATGCTATGTCGTTTTCGTACAGTCGCTGGGCCTCCCTTCTTATCTGTGCATACTCATTTCTGGCTCTCCAACTAATCTCTTTGTTTTCCTGTGTCCTTTGTCTTCTCTACTTTTTCCATTCTCTATTGCCTCCTTGCATTTTGTTGTCCATCATTCCTTTTACTGATTTTCCTGCCAATTCTCTTTCGCACTGAACGTCCTGCAGGAAGTTCCTCATGCCTGTGTAGTTCCCTCTTTTATAGTTTGGCTTTTCCCATCCTACTCTTGTTACCCTCCCCACTTGTAACTCTACTATGTATTCAAAGCTCAGAACCACATGATCACTAGCACCAAGGAGCCTTTCATATGTGATGTCCTCAATGTCCAAGCTACTCAGGGTGAACGCAAGGTCCAGTCTTGCTGGTTCATCCTCATGTCTCTCTCTGGTAGTGTCCCTAACATGTTGATGCATGAGGTTTTCCAGTACCACATCCATCATCTTGGCTCTCCATGTTCTGGGACCCCCATGTGATATTGATAGCATGATAGCTGTTTATTAGTGAGTGCTTAGAGCAGGCAGATGACAGGCAGAAGCCAGAGGAAGCTTCCAGGGAGAGAGCAGCGATCAGTTCAACCCCCGGAGTCCAAGTGTCTTAAGCTTGATGTGTTAAGCTTGTCGTGTTAAGCTTGGTGCGGGAAAATCATTCTGTTAAGCTTATTGTTCTAAAGTTTTTTTATGGCAACCTAGATGTTCTAAGCTTGCTATTAAGCTTATTGTGTTAAGGTTCATATGTTAAGCTTGTTATATTAAGCTTGCATTATTAACTTTGTTCTATTAAGCTTTTATGTTAAGACTATTATGCTAAACTTATTGTGTTAAACTTATTGTATTAACCTAAGTGTGTTCAGCTTGTTGTGGTAAACTTATTATTATTATTTTTTTATTATCACATCGGCCGTTTTCCACCAAGGCAGGGTGGCCCGAAAAAGAAAAACTTTCATCATCATTCACTCCATCACTTTCTTGCCAGAGGCGTGCTTACACTACAGTTATAAAACTGCAACATTAACACCCCTCCTTCAGAGTGCAGACACTGTACTCCCCATCTCCAGGAGGGGAAGAGGCAGCATGTATGAGGGGTAAAAAAAATTGAACCTGAAAAATTATGGAAAATAACGATTTTATGATTGTTTCATTCAAAATAGTCTATATGGCAACGTGTGTGAGGACTAGAGTGAACAGAGCGGTGAGATTGTGGCTCAGTAGCCTGAGGGCTGTCAACAAAGGTGGGGTTGTACAACACGCTCAGATTTGGTGCGCCATAACCATAGAGTTTTACAGATAACAAAAATGTGAATAAAACAGGAATAAGTTATTGACATTATTGTCCCTTATTTGCGAAGAGTATTTATAAGAGTGTCATGATTTTTTCGCATGTTATTGAGGAATGATGTTTCTATTACACTTTCAGCATTGATTTGAGATATGTCCTGCTGTTTTGTTTTCATTTAATTTTTTCCTCCAAAAAAAGTACTTAAAAAAAAAAAAAATTCAATTTTTTTTATAATGCAATCTATTGACATTTCTCTCAAAAAACTTTGAAATATAGATTATGTAGCTCTTTATCTTTCATCTGATGTCGACTAGAACATTGTATATCTTACCAATTTTGTAGATAAGGGATGGTTTTATGAAACATAGAATTTTGCAATATCTTGCAAATTTTGCAAAATACAGTCAATACACAAAAAAAATGGCGAGGGTTGAAAATGCTGGTTAAATCACAGTATCTACTTTCATTGAAATTAGACCAAAAACAAAAAGATGAATAATTCCTGTAATATCCCCCTTAACACCCCTCCTTCAGAGTGAAGACACTGTACTTCCCATCTCCAGGAATCAAGTCCGGCCTGCCGGTTTCCCTGAATCCCTTCATAAATGTTACCTTGCTCACTCTCTAACAGCACGTCAAGTCCTAAAAACCACTTGTCTCCATTTGCTCCTATCTAACACACTAACGCACGCTCGCTGGAAGTCCAATCCAATCACACACAAAACCTCCTTTACCCCCTTCCTTCAACCTTTCCTAGGCCGACCCCTACCCCGCCTTCCCTCCACTACAGATTTATACACTCTCGAAGTCATTCTATTTCTTTCCATCATCTGTACATGTTCAAACCATCTCAACAACCCCTCCTCAGCCCTCTGGATAATAGTTTTGGTAATCCCACACCTCCTCCTAATCTCCAAACTACGGATTCTCTGCATTATATTCACACCACACATTGACCTCAGATATGACATTTCCACTGCCTCCAGCCTTCTCCTTGTTGCAACATTCACCATCCATGCTTCACACCAATATAAGAGTGTTGGTATAACTATACTCTCGTACATTCCCCTCTTTGCTTTCATGGATAAAGTTCTTTGTCTCCACAAGCTCCTCAGTGCACCACTCACCTTTTTCCCCTCATCAATTCTATGATTCACCTCATCCATCAAATACCCATCTGCTGACACGTCCACTCCCAAATATGTGAACACATTCACCTCCTCCATACTCTCTCCCTCCACTCTAATATCCAATCTTCCGTTGCCAATTTTTTTGGTTATCCTCATAACCTTACTCTTTCCTATATTCACTTTTAATTTCCTTCTTTTAAACTTTTAAACTTATGTGTTAAAATAAGTGTTAAAGTTGTTGTATTAAGCTAAGTGTGGTAAACTTGCTGTGTTAAGCGTGTGGTGTTGAGCTTGTGGTGTTAAGCCCGGGGTCAAGCTTGTGATGTTAAGTTTGTGTTAAGCTTGTGTTAAACTTGTGGTGTTAAGCTCCTGTTAAGCTTGTGGTTTTAAGCTTGTGTTAAGCTTGTGGTGTTAAGTTTGTGTTAAGCTTGTGGTGTTAAGTTTGTGGTAAGCTTGTGGTGTTAAGCTTGTGGTGTTAAGCTTGTGGTGTTAAGCTTGTGGTGTTAAGCTTGTGGTGTTAAGCTTGTGGTGTTAAGCTTGTGGTGTTAAGCTTGTGGTGTTAAGCTTGTGGTGTTAAGCTTGTAGTGCTAAGCTTGTGGTGTTGCTTGTGGTAGTTGCTAAGTTGTGGTGTTAAGCTTGTGGTGTTAAGCTTGTGGTGCTAAGCTTGTGGTGTTAAGCTTGTGGTGCTAAGCTTGTGGTGTTAAGCTTGTGGTGTTAAGCTTGTGGTGTTAGCTTGTGGTGTTAAGCTTGTGGTGTTAAGCTTGTGGTGTTAAGCTTGTGGTGCTAAGCTTGTGGTGTTAGCTTGTGGTGTTAAGCTTGTGTTGTTAGCTTGTGGTGTTGCTTGTGGTGTTGCTTGTGGTGTTAAGCTTTGGTGTTAAGCTTGTGGTGTTGCTTGTGGTGTTACTTGTGTGTGTTAGCTTGGTGTTCTTGTTGTGTTGCTTGTGTGTTAAGCTTGTGGTGCTAACTTGTGGTGTGCTTGTGGTGCTAGCTTGTGGTGTTAAGCTTGTGGTGCTAAGCTTGTGGTATTAAGCTTGTGGTGCTAAGCTTGTGGTGTTAGCTGTGGTTTAAGCTTGTGGTGCTAAGCTTGTGGTGTTAAGCTTGTTGTGTTAAGCTTGTGGTGCTAAGCTTGTTGTGTTAAGCTTGTGGTGTTAAGCTTGTTGTTCCTTGGGAGAAACTTAGCAAAATATAAGTTTCCGTATTTTTTATTCTGTTTATTATTAAAGTTAACACAAGTTGGGGAGCCAGTGTGATGGGGCCAGTGTTGGGGTCAGTGTTGGGGTCAGTGTTGGGGTCAGTGTTGGGGTCAGTGTTGGGGCCAGTGTTGGGGCCAGTGTTGGGGCCAGTGTTGGGGTCAGTGTTTTGGTCAGTGTTGGGGCCAGTGTTGGGGCCAGTGTTGGGGTCAGTGTTGGGGTCAGTGTTGGGGTCAGTGTTGGGGTCAGTGTTGGGGTCAGTGTTGAGGTCAGTGTTGGGGTCAGTGTTGGGGTCAGTGTTAGGGCCAGTGTGATGGGGCCAGTGTTGGGGTCAGTGTTGGGGCCAGTGTTGGGGTCAGTGTTGGGGTCAGTGTTGGGGTCAGTGTTGGGGTCAGTGTTGTGGTCAGTGTTAGGGTCAGTGTTGGGGTCAGTGTTGGGGCCAGTGTGATGGGGCCAGTGTTGGGGGTCAGTATTGGGGCCAGTGTTGGGGCCAGTGTTGGGGCCAGTGTTGGGGCCAGTGTTGGGGTCAGTGTTGGGGTCAGTTTTGGGGTCAGTGTTGGGGTCAGTGTTGGGGCCAGTGTTAGGGCCAGTGTTGGGATCAGTGTTGGGGCCAGTGTTGAGGTCAGTGTTGGGGCCAGTGTTGGGGCCAGTGTTGGGGTCAGTGTTGGGGTCAGTTTTGGGGTCAGTGTTGAGGTCAGTGTTGGGGTCAGTGTTGGGGTCAGTGTTGGGGCCAGTGTTGGGGCAGTGTTGGGGTCAGTGTTGGGGTCAGTGTTGGTCGTCAGTGTTGGGGCCAGTGTTGGGAGGTCCAGTGTGTGGGTCAGTGTGGTCTGTGGGTCAGTGGTGTGTTGGGTCAGAGTTGGGGGCAATGCTGAGGTCAGTGTTAAGGCCAGAGTTGGGGTAAGTGTTCGGGCCAGTGTAGGGGTCAGTGTGTTGGGGTCAGTGTTGGGGTCACTGTTGGGTTCAGTGATCGGGGGAGGGGGTTTAGTGTGCTGGGGAGGGGTTCAGTGTCTGGGGAGACGTGTGCTGGGGAGGGGGTCTGTGTGCTGGGGAGGGGGTTCAGTGAGCAGGGGAGGGGGTCAGTGTGCTGGGAAGGGGATTCACTGTGCTGGCGAAGGTTTCAGTGTGCTGGGGAGGGGTTCAATGTGCAGGAGGGTCAGTGTGCTGGGGAGGGTTAAGTGTGTTTGAGACGGGGTCAGTGCGCTTCGGAGGGGGTTAGTGTACTGGAGAGATAGTCAATGTGCTGGGGATGGGTTCAGTGTGCTGGGGAGGGGTTCAGTGTGCTGGGGATGGGTTAAGTGTGCTGGGGATGAGGTCAGTGTACTGGGGAAGGGTTAAGTGCTGGGGATGGGTTGAGTGTGCTGAGAAGGGGTTCAGTGTTCTGGGGAGGGATTCAGTGTGCTGGGGATGGGGTCAGTGTACTCGGGAGGGGTTCTGTGCTAGGGAGGGGGTCAGTGCTCTTGAGATGGGGTCAATGAGCTGGGAAGGGGTTCAGTGTGCTGGGGAGGGGTTCAATGTGCTGGGGAGAGGGTCAGTGCTCTTGGGAGTTGGTCAGTGTGGTGATGAGTGGGTCAGTGCCTTGCGGAGGGGGTCAGTGTGCTGGGGAGTTCAGTGTGCAGGAGAGAACGGTCAGTGTACTGGGGATGGGGTCAGTGTGCTTGGGAGGCTGAAGTGTACTTGGGAGGGGTTCAGTGTGCTGGGGAGGAGGGTCAGTGTACTAGGGAGGGGTTCAGGATACTGGGGAGGTGTTTAGTGAACTGGGCAGTGATTCAGTGTAGTGTGGAAGGAGTCGGTGTACTGGGGAGGGGTTAAGTGCTTGGGATGGGTTGAGTGTGCTGAGAAGGGGTTCAGTGTTCTGGGGAGGGGTTCAGTGTGCTGGAAAGGGGAGTCAGTATACTGGGGAGGGGTTAATGTGCTGGTGAGGGTCAGTGTACTGGGGGGTTCAGTGTGCTGGAAAGGGGTCAGTGTATTGTGGAGGGTTCAGTGTGCTGGGGAGAGGGGTCAGTGTGCTGGAGAGGGTTCGTGTGCTGGGGAGGGTAGTGCTTTCTAGGTAGGGGTCAGTGTCTGGAGGAGGGGTCAGGGGGTAAGGAGCTTTGGGGCAGGAGGTCAAGGGAGGGGTCAGGGTCAGGGGTCAGTGAATCAGGGAAGTTGCCTTATTAATAATTAAAAACAACTTATAAGAAACTTACAGAAGCTTTAAACCAACTTAGATATTAACTTAATAGCTCTGAACTGTTCTTAAGTTGACTTTTACTGTGGTATAGAGGCGAGGGAGGGAGGGAGGGAGGGAGGGAGGGAGGAGGGAGGGAGTTAGGGAGGGAGGGATGATGGAGGGAGGAGGGAGGGAGGGAGGGAAGGAAGGAGGGAAGGAAGGAGTTAGATAGGTAGGGTAGGGATCACACCTGTAATCCCTCATTTGGGTAGGGATCACACCTGTAATCCCTCACTTGGATAGGGAACACACCTGTAATCCATCACTTGGGTAGGGATCACATCTGTAATCCCTCAATTGGGTAGGGATCACACCTGTAATCCTTCACTTGGGTAGGGGTCACGCCTGTAATCCTTCACTTGGGTAGGGATCCCACCTGTAATCCCTCACTTGGGTAGGGATCACACCTGTAATCCCTCACTTGGGTAGGGATCACACTTGTAATCCCTCACTTGCTTAGGGATCACACTTGTAATCCCTCACTTGGGTAGGGATCACACCTGTAATCCCTCATTTGGGTAGGGATCACACCTGTAATCCTTCACTTGGGTAGGGATCACACCTGTAATCCTTCACTTGGGTAGGGATCTCACCTGTAATCCATCACTTGGGTAAGTATCACACTTGTAATCCCTCACTTAGTCAGGGACCACACTAGCGGTCCCTCACTTGGGCAGGGACCACACTAGTGGTCCCTCACTTGGTCATGGACCACACTAGTGGTCCCTCACTTGGGCAGGGACCACACTAGCGGTCCCTCACTTTTGCAGGGACCACATCTGTAGTCCCTCACTTAATTATTACAGTAATTACACCCACCTCCAGAGACACCCTAACTCGCCAGTGTTAATTACACCTCACACGCAGATAATGACTTAATTACATGGTTCTGGCTACGCCACAAGAGTTAAGATAGTTTACTATGAGGGGAGGAGCTCATAAGATAAATAACTGAATATCTGCCTCACCATTCACTGTGTAATGTTGTGGGTTTTACTCTGGTTATTGACACTTGCAATGGGATCTAAAGGAATAGCAGATCTATTTACGCTTCACAAGTTATGGTCAGGAATATCAATGAAAAATGGTCATTTTGTGACCATAACCACTTGCATGAAATTCTTCCAAAGTAGTCGGGACTACTTGAATTTTCCTATCTAACTCTTTGTGTCTACTCAGCCTTTCTTATGTCTCTCTGTCTGTCTACCCACAACTTTTTTTTTCTCTATCTTCCTGTCTACCCACAACCTTTCTTACCACTCTCTGTCTACCCACACCCTTCCTCACTTCTCACTTTCTTCCTATCTATCTACAACTTTTCTTCTCTTTCTCTCTCTTCTTGTCTGTGCTTAAGTTTTCTTTCCTGTAGTTCTTCCTGTCTACCCACAACGTTCTTTTTACTGCACTGTTGTACCATCAGTATTTTCCCTGGTGTTGACCTTCCCCCTGGTGTTGACCTTCCCCCTGGTGTTGACCTTCCCTGGTGTTGACCTTCCCCCTGGTGTTGACCTTCCCCCTGGTGTTGACCTTCCCTCTTAAGGGAAAAAATAACGATGCTCTGGTTTATATTGGTGTTAAAATTTTGTCAGGGAAGAACAAGTTTTTCTAACGATGGTTTTAGACCTACGAGGATCCGCTCACTGGACCTCTTGGTCATATGACCAAAACATAACCTCATACCAGAGCAGGACTCGAACCAGCGCACTCTGCATCAGTGTATACAGTGCTTATACAACACAACCAGACTGTGTCAATGTTCTCTATTTCGTTCTTCGTTTAAATATATCCACTTGATGTTTTATTCTCCTTTTAAAATTTTCTGTATTTATATATATTAATTATTTGTTTATGTGACTGGATATTTTGTTTATATGTTTATGTGACTGGATAATATTGTTTTCATTAATTAGTTTGCTTTTAGGTTTAGTAAGCGGCAAGTTACTTCAGGAACTTCATTCTGTAATATTCCCTCTGTGAATGTATATATTAAAACACCGCAGATTTAAAGGTCCGAATATTACAATCTCTTTAGTCATTGTGTCTGTCCCATGCCACCCTCTCTCACTTTTGTCTCTCCCACAGCATTATGTTTCACATCTCTTACTTCTCCCACAGCACCATCTCTCACACATCTCTTACCTCTCCCACAGCTGGTTGACGACGATGGTTCCCTGGACGCCGCTCTCATCAACTACCTCTTCGCCAAGCAGATGGTGGAACGCCTGAGAAACAACGCTGACATCAAGGACCTGCAGAGGAAGCGCTCCTACTGGAAACAGTGCGCCTTCAATGCCGTTAGCTGCTTCGGCAAGAGGAAGTGAAGAGACCAGCAACAGTAACAGCAACAGCAGCGGCGGCGACGGCAACGGGCATCGTCAGCTTTCGGGGGGAGGGGGGAGGGGGAGGAGGGGCAGGGTCAGCGGTATGGGCGAATAGGTAGTGAGGGGAGGAAACAGCTAACTGCGAGGTTTAGAAGCCAGTCTATGAGGCTAAACAGCTAATTATGAAGTAAACAACTGCTCTTATAATGTCGATAAACATCCGATTCTGATCTAAAAAACAAAACATGAGAGTAGTGGCTACAATGTGTGGAGGGCAGAAGCCTGATGTAATGTGTGGAGGGCAGAAGCCTGATGTAATGTGTGGAGGGCAGAAGCCTGATGTAATGTGTGGAGGGCAGAAGCCTGATGTAATGTGTGGAGGGCAGAAGCCTGATGTAATGTGTGGAGGGCAGAAGCCTGATGTAATGTGTGGAGGGCAGAAGCCTGATGTAATGTGTGGAGGGCAGAAGCCTGATGTAATCACTGCTCTCCCACACTGACTGACCCTGGACCTCCTCTAACATACCATGACTCTGCAGTTCTTGAAAGATCATGCTTACCTCACTTTAACTTTCGTGTTGTATAGAAACATATGTGTTTATTAAGGACTATCAATGCCTCTTTTGTGTGAGAGGAAATCATCTACTTGACAAAAATAATTCCTACTTTGTAAATAACTGCTGAAGATTTACGGGGAATAACTCTAAAATCTAAGTAAAAGCAAGAAAGTAAATAATTAAAAGGCACAAGACGAAAATGTATCAACGTTCAGGTAAAAGCAAGTGTAAACAAACATTCGTGGTGTGTAAACAAACATTCGTGGTGTGTAAACAAACATTCGTGGTGTGCAAACATCTTTACCAATGCCAAAAGTTACCAAAAAAAATCCTTGCAGTTGTGTGTAGCCAGACTGGCCAGTGCTGGCACTGGCTAGTGCCAGCCTGGCCAGTGCTGGCACTGATCGTAACAACCTTCAACGTACGTAGCTCCATTAAGAACTGCAGACAAATTCACTGTATGTAACTTAGTGCGTAGTTTAGGTTGTAAACATAACTACCCTCAATAAATTGAATATTATACTTCATCTTAGCTACTGTAGAGAGTAAGAGTCAGACACTTTACTTCTTAGTTATGTAATTTATCCTATTTTTTTTTTCATTTTACAACTCATTGCCAACACCAGGCCCTTCAGGCCGTCGTGGCACTGATATGGCACTAAATGCCATAATAGCGCCTCACGCGGCCACAACGTAAACCATTGTGGATTTAATGCTTCTGGAATAACATGATATTAGATTTATATATAGAAACTAAGTCTTTTTTAATTGCACTTGGCTTTATTATGGCTGTTATTTTTATTTATGTCACATATTTTGAAATAAAATTGGCTGATTGTATGTGTATTATTCGTACCCACTTCCACTAATAGGAATATTTGGCATAACGGCGTCTGTACGTAAGTAAACAGAAGAAAATAACAAATCTCAAGATGTATACACAGAGAGGAATGTTTCTTTCAGCTTATGTATGCTGAAAGCTTACTTTCATCAATATTTCAGGGATTAAAATACACTCATCTGATGCAGACAAACTTACGTGCAGCCTTAAAACCCTCCTGTAATAGGCAGGCTGTAAACCACATTAACCTAAACTTAACTAAGTTTTCCCACAGTAAAATTAGCCTACATCTGCTTGTTAAACTTCAGCAGACTCTGATATAAAAACAACGAATACAACAACACACATACAAGACTGATGACAGGAACGACGTCCACTGCTAGATGACCTTACACTCACGCTCAACATCAGTCACCGATTACGCACTGCTCTGCCTCCTGGATAACTGTTCTGCCTCCTGGATCACTGCTCTGCCTCCTGGATAACTGCTCTGCCTCCTGGATCACTGCTCTGCCTCCTGGATAACTGTTCTGCCTCCTGGATCACTGCTCTGCCTCCTGGATAACTGTTCTGCCTCCTGGATCACTGTTCTGCCTCCTGGATCACTGCTCTGCCTCCTGGATAACTGTTCTGCCTCCTGGATCACTGCTCTGCCTCCTGGATCACTGCTCTGCCTCCTGGATCACTGCTCTGCCTCCTGGATAACTGCTCTTCCTCCTGGATAACTGTTCTGCCTCCTGGATAACTGCTCTGCCTCCTGGATCACTGCTCTGCCTCCTGGATAACTGTTCTGCCTCCTGGATCACTGCTCTGCCTCCTGGATAACTGCTCTGCCTCCTGGATCACTGCTCTGCCTCCTGGATAACTGATCTGCCTCCTGGACACCTAATTCCCTGCTTCCTGGACAACTATTTCTCAGTTTCCTGGACAACTACGTCTCTGACTCCTGGACAACTTCTGCTTCCTGGACAACTACTTCTCTGAATCCTGGTCAACTACTTTTCTGCTTCCTGGACAATTACTTCCTGTTTCCTGGACAACTACGTCTCTGTCTCCTGGACAATTACTTCTCTGTTTCATGGACAACTACTTTTCTGCTTCTTGGACAACTACTTCTCTGTCTCCTGCACAATTACTTCTTTGCTTTCTGTCCAACTACTCTGCTTCTTGCACAACTACTTATCTGTCTCCTGGACAACTTCTCTGCTTCAGATACTACTACTTCTTTGCTTCCTAACAAACAACTTCAATGTAACCTGGACAACTACATCTGTGTATCCTGGACAAATATTTCACTACGTCCTGGACAATTACTTCTGTACTTTTTGGTCAACTACCTCCCTGCTTCTTGGTCAATTACTTATCTGTCTCCTGAACAACTACCTCTTTTTCTCCCCCGAACAACTACTCTGCCTCCAAGAATATTACTCGTTCTAATGGACAACTACTCTGCCTCCAAGAATATTACTCGTCCTATTGGACAACTACCCTGACTCCAGGAATATTACTCGTCCTATTGGACAACTACCCTGACTCCAGGAATATTACTCGTCCTATTGGACAACTACCCTGCCTCCAAGAATATTACTCGTCCTATTGGACAACTACTCTGATTCCAAGAATATTACTCGTTCTATTGGACAACTACTCTGCCTCCAAGAATATTACTCGTTCTATTGGACAACTACCCTGCCTCCAAGAATATTACTCGTCCTATTGGACAACTATCCTGCCTCTAAGAATATTAATCGTCCTATTGGACAACTACTCTGCCTCCAAGAATATTACTCGTTCTATTGGACAACTACTCTGCCTCCAAGAATATTACTCGTCCTATTGGACAACTACTCTGCCTCCAAGAATATTACTTGTTCTACTGGACAACTACTCTGCCTCCAAGAATATTACTCCTTCTATTGGACAAATACTCTGCCTCCAAGAATATTACTCGTTCTATTGGATAACTACTCTGCCTCCAAGAATATTACTCGTCCTATTGGACAACGACCCTGCCTCCAAGAATATTACTCGTTCTATTGAACAACTACTCCGCCTCCAAGAATATTACTCGTCCTATTGGACAACTACTCTGCCTCCAAGAATATTACTCGTTCTATTAGACAACTACTCTGCCTCCAAGAATATTACTCTTCCTATTGGACAACTACTCTGCCTCCAAGAATATTACTCGTTCTATTGGACAACTACTCTGCCTCCAAGAATATTACTCGTCGTATTGGACAACTACTCTGCCTTCAAGAATATTACTCGTCCTATTGGACAACTACCCTGCCTCCAGGAATATTACTCGTCGTATTGGACAACTACTCTGCCTCCAAGAATATTACTCGTCCTATTGGACAACTACCCTGCCTCCAAGAATATTACTCGTCCTATTGAACAACTACCCTGCCTCCAGGAATATTACTCGTCCTATTGGACAACTACTCTGCCTCCAAGAATATTACTCGTTCTATTGGACAACTACACTGCCTCCAAGAATACTACTCGTTCTATTGGACAACTACTCTGCCTCCAAGAATATTACTCGTTCTATTGGACAACTACCTGCCTCCAAGAATATTACTCGTCCTATTGACAACTACTCTGCCTCCAAGAATATTACTCGTCCTATTGGACAACTACCTGCCTCAAGAATATTACTCGTCTATTGGACAACTACTCTGCCTCAAGAATATTATCGTCTATTGACACTACCTGGGGGGGGGGGGGGGGGGGGGGGGGGGGGGGGGGGGGGGGGGGGGGGGGGGGGGGGGGGGGGGGGGGCCCCCCCCCCCCCCCCCCCCCCCCCCCCCCCCCCCCCCCCCCCCCCCCCCCCCCCCCCCCCCCCCCCCCCCCCCCCCCCCCCCCCCCCCCCCCCCCCCCCCCCCCCCCCCCCCCCCCCCCCCCCCCCCCCCCCCCCCCCCCCCCCCACTACTCTGCCTCCAGAATATTACTCGTCCTATTGGACAACTACTCTGCCTCCAAGAATATTACTCGTCCTATTGGACAACTACTCTGCCTCCAAGAATATTACTCGTCCTATTGGACAACTACCCTGCCTCCAAGAATATTACTCGTCCTATTGGACAAATACCCTGCCTCCAGGAATATTACTCGTCCTATTGGACAACTACTCTGCCTCCAAGAATATTACTCGTTCTATTGGACAACTACTCTGCCTCCAAGAATATTACTCGTCCTATTGAACAAAACTACTCTGCCTCCAAGAATATTACTCGTCCTATTGGACAACTATCCTGCATCTAGGAATATTATTCGTCATATTGGACAACTACTCTGCCTCCAAGAATATTACTCGTCCTATTGGACAACTACCCTGCCTCCAGGAATATTACTCGTCCTATTGAACAACTACCCTGCCTCCATGAATATTACTCGTCCTATTGGACAACTACCCTGCCTCCAGGAATATTACTCTTCCTATTGGACAACTTCTCTGCCTCCAAGAATATTACTCGTCCTATTGTACAACTACTCTGCTTCCAGGAAAAGTATTCTACCTTCTGGATAAGTACTCTCCTTCCTGGACAACTATTCTGTTTCCGTGAAACTACTCTGCCTACTGGACAACTCCTCTACCTTCTCTGCTTCTCTGCTTCCTGCACATCCATTTCTCTGCCTTCTGGACTACTCTGCATTCAAGACAACTACACTCATTCCTGGACAACTGATCCCCCTCCTCGACAACTAATCTCCCTCCTGTACAATTACTCTCCCTCTTGGACAACTACTCTGTCTCCTGGAGAAGTAATCTTCCTCCTGGACAACTACTCTGCCTCTTGGACAACTAATCTGCCTCTTGGACAACTACTCTGCCTCCTGAAGAACTACTCTGCCTCTTGGACAACTACTTTTCTGCTTCCTGGACAACTACTTATCTGCTTCCTGGACAACTACTTATCTGTCTCTTGGAATAATACTCGTCTTCCTGAAGACTGTTCTGCCTCCAGAAGTTCTCTGCCTTAGAACAACTAAGCTAGCTTCTGCACAACTACTATCCCTCCTGAACAACTACTCTTTTGCCAGGACAACTACTTCTGTGCCTCCTGGACAATTACTTATCTACTTTTTGAACAACTACTTCTCTGCCTCTTGGACAATTCTCTACCTCCTGGACAATTATGTCTCTACTTCTTGGACAAGTACTTCTCTGTCCCCTGAACATTTACTTCTTTTCCTCCTGGATAACTACTCTGCTTCCTGAAGAACTAATTCTGTGCTACCTGGACAATTTCTTCTCTACCACCTTTACAATTACTAATTCTCTGCCTCCTGAGCAACTACTTTGCTTCCTGGACAACTACTTCTCTGTTTCCTGGACAACTACTTCTCTGTTTCCTGGACAACTACTTCTCTGTTTCCTGGACAACTACTTCTCAGTTTTCTGGACAACTACTTCTCAGTTTCCTGGACAACTACAGGGTGGTGCAGAGGAAACACATGTTTTTCAAACTGCTGGTACTGGGCTGCGGGTGAGGGTAATGACCTGGAGCGACTGTTGACGGACACCTCAGACAATGCAGCTTCAGCAGCCATGGAGCTGCTGTCACTACAGAATTACGGTTTCTAAAAAACTGTTCGACGGCAAACACGCTGCTCTACGCTCCAACCCGCAGCTCCATGGCTGCTGAAGCTGCATTGTCTGAGGTGTCCGTCAGCGGCGCTCCAGGTCATTACCCTCACCCGTAGAAGTAGTTGTCCTCCTGGACAACTACTTCACTTCCTCCTGGATAACTGCTTCTCTTCCTCCTGGATAACTACTTCTCTTCCTCCTGGATAACTACTTCTCTTCCTCCTGGACAACTACTTCTCTTCCTCCTGGATAACTGCTTCTCTTCCTCCTGGATAACTACTTCTCTTCCTCCTGGATAACTGCTTCTCTTCCTCCTGGATAACTACTTCTCTTCCTCCTGGACAACTACTTCTCTTCCTCCTGGATAACTGCTTCTCTTCCTCCTGGACAACTACTTCTCTTCCTCCTGGACAACTACTTCTCTTCCTCCTGGATAACTGCTTCTCTTCCTCCTGGATAACTACTTCTCTTCCTCCTGGATAACTGCTTCTCTTCCTCCTGGATAACTACTTCTCTTCCTCCTGGATAACTACTTCTCTTCCTCCTGGATAACTACTTCTCTTCCTCCTGGACAACTACTTCTCTTCCTCCTGGATAACTGCTTCTCTTCCTCCTGGATAACTACTTCTCTTCCTCCTGGATAACTACTTCTCTTCCTCCTGGATAACTACTTCTCTTCCTCCTGGACAACTACTTCTCTTCCTCCTGGATAACTACTTCTCTTCCTCCTGGACAACTACTTCTCTTCCTCTTGGATAACTACTTATCTTCCTACTGGACAAGTATTTCTCTGCTTCCTTTACAACTACTTCTCTGTTTTCTGGACAACTACTCGGTCTCATGGACTACTTTGCATCTTTTAAAACTACTCTGTCTCCATGTCATGTACTCTGCCTCCTGGACAACTACTTTCCTTCCTGGACAACTACTCTTCCTCCCGGGCAACTAGTTCTCTGTTTCCTGGACAACTACTCTTCCTCCCGGGCAACTAGTTCTCTGCTTCCTGGACAACTGCTCTTCCTCCCGGGCAACTAGTTCTCTGCTTCCTGGACAACTACTCTTCCTCCCGGGCAACTAGTTCTCTGTTTCCTGGACAACTACTCTTCCTCCCGGGCAACTAGTTCTCTGCTTCCTGGACAACTGCTCTTCCTCCCGGACAACTAGTTCTCTGCTTCCTGGACAACTACTTTTCCTCCCGGGCAACTAGTTCTCTGCTTCCTGGACAACTACTCTTCCTCCCGGGCAACTAGTTCTCTGCTTCCTGGACAACTACTTCTCTTTGCTGGATGGGGTTGGGTTTTTGTGAAATGAGATTTTGTAATACTTGCCTTTTTTTTTTTCCTTGCTTAAAAAAACTAGTCAGGGTATCTTAATTTGGGGAACTGTGTGCTAAGGATCATCTATTACAAAACATAAGTTCACTAAAATCCAACCCCATACAGAAAATCTCAACTCATGGTACCCTACTACCAAGGTACATTCAATCGTCTCAACAAAGTCAGCAACAAACTAGGAAATCTCTTGTCCAAGTAACACAAACTTTCAGCTACGCAATATACAACAGAAGTTTACAGATACCATGTAAAGGCTGCAGTCAAGCATACACAGGGCAGACAGGACGAACGCTATCTACAAGGATCATTGATCACCAGAGGGCAATACGTTATGCTTTGGACAATTCAGTCATTTTTCAACATGTAAGGATCAATAATCACAAAATTAATTGGGAAGCTGCCACCATCAAACACAAGTCACACTGCAGCTACAAACGCAAAATCACAGAATCTGCCCTCATAGCTACCACTCCCAATTTCAATATCTCACAGGGACAATGAAAACCAGACGTCATTTTAAAACTCTCCCTCAAGAAGTACATACCAGCGCCAAACCTAATGCAGAACGCCAGCACAACATCAGGAATCACATACCATGATAGCATAATCATTTTAGGAGAATAATTTTTAGTCAAATAGATTGGAATTCATTGACCGGAAATCTTACGTTAAACGACTTCCTGGAGATAGTTCAAGATTGTGTTTTTTGTGGGATGCTAAGAGTATGTTACATTTTATTCCGCATATGTCACACTCCCATATAGGCTGCCTCCCAACCAGCAAACCGGGTGCTAAGAGTACGCATAATAATAATAATAATAATAATAATAATAATAATAATAATAATAATAATAATAATAATAATAATAATAATAATAATAATAATAATAATAATAATAATATTAATAATAATAATAATAATAATAATAATAATAATAATAACAATAATAATAATAATATCTTTATTTACTATAAGTACATGTACAAGGTATACAGACAATAGCTGACATCAATGACATACTACTATATAGAAAGTCCCTTGTTATGCAGAGCATTTCCCGCAAATTAGGTCAGTTTTGTCCCAGGATGGGTGAACAGGGACAGGGACAGCAGGTGTCTTATGGAAACTCGTCCCTGATGTTTTCCAGCCGTACCGGAGGAGATTCGATCTCCGGATCTCAGAGTGTGAGCTGAGTGCGCTAGCGATCGAGCTCCGGGACACCCAGTAACTACTTCTCATCCTCCTGGAAAACTACTTCTCTTCCTCCTGGATAACTACTTCTCTTCCTCCTGGACAACTACTTCTCTTCCTCCTGGACAACTACTTCTCTTCCTCCTGGATCACTATTTCTCTTCCTCCTGGACAACTACTTCTCTTCCTCCTGGACAACTACTTCTCTTCCTCCTGGACAACTACTTCTCTTCCTCCTGGACAACTACTTCTCTTCCTCCTGGACAACTACTTCTCTTCCTCCTGGACAACTACTTCTCTTCCTCCTGGATCACTACTTCTCTTCCTCCTGGACAACTACTTCTCTTCCTCCTGGACAACTACTTCTCTTCCTCCTGGACAACTACTTCTCTTCCTCCTGGACAACAACTTCTCTTCCTCCTGGACAACTACTTCTCTTCCTCCTGGATAACTACTTTTCTTCCTCCTGGACAACTACTTCTCTTCCTCTGGATAACTACTTCTCTTCCTCCTGGACAACTACTTCTATTCCTTCTGGATAACTACTTCTCTTCCTCCTGGACAACTACTTCTCTTCCTCCTGGATAACTACTTCTCTTCCTCCTGGACAACTACTCTTCTTCCTCCTGGACAACTACTCTTCTTCCTCCTGGACAACTATTTCTCTTCCTCCTGGATAACTGCTTCTATTCCTCCTGGATAACTACTTCTCTTCCTCCTGGACAACTACTTCTCTTCCTACTGGATAACTACTTCTCTTCCTCCTGGACAACAACTTCTCTTCCTCCTGGACAACTACTTCAATTCCTTCTGGATAACTACTTCTCTTCCTACTGGACAACTACTTCTCTTCCTCTAGATAACTACTTCTCTTCCTCCTGGACAACTACTTCTCTTCCTCCTGGACAACTACTTCTCTTCCTCCTGGACAACTACTTCTCATCCTCCTGGACAACTACTTCTCTTCTTCCTGGATAACTACTTCTATTCCTCCTGGATAACTACTTCTCTTCCTCCTGGACAACTACTTCTCTTCCTACTGGATAACTACTTCTCTTCCTCCTGGACAACTACTTCTCTTCCTCCTGGATAACTACTTCTTATCCTCCTGGACAACTACTTCTTTTCCTCCTGGATAACTACTTCTCTTCCTCCTGGACAACTACTTCTCTTCCTCCTGGATAACTACTTCTCTTCCTCCTGGAAAACTACTTCTCTTCCTCCTGGATAACTACTTCTCTTCCTCCTGGACAACTACTTCTCTTCCTCCTTGATAACTACTTCTCTTCCTCTTGGATAACTACTTCTCATCCTCCTGGACAACTACTTTTCCTCTTCCTTGATAACTACTTCTCTTCCTCCTGGATAACCACTTCTCTTCCTCCTGGACAACTACTTCTCTTCCTACTGGATAACTACTTCTCTTCCTCCTGGACAACTACTTCTCTTCCTCCTGGATAACTACTTCTCTTCCTCCTGGACAACTATTTCTCTTCCTACTGGATAACTACTTCTCTTCCTCCTGGACAACTACTTCTCTTCCTCCTGGACAACTACTTCTCTTCGTCCTGGACAACTACTTCTCTTCCTCCTGGATAACTACTTCTCTTCCTCCTGGACAACTACTTCTCTTCCTCCTGGATAACTACTTCTCTTCCTCCTGGACAACTACTTCTCTTCCTCCTGGATAACTACTTCTCTTCCTCCTGGATAACTACTTCTCTTCCTCCTGGATAACTACTTCTCTTCCTCCTGGATAACTACTTCTCTTCCTCCTGGACAACTACTTCTCTTCCTCCTGGAAAACTACTTCTCTTCTTCCTGGACAACTATTTCTCTGCTTCTTTTACAACTACTCTGCTTTCTGGACAACTACTCGCTCTCATGGGCTACTTTGCATCCTTTAAAACTACTGTGTCTCCATGGCATGTACTGTGCCTCCTGGCAGAGTACCCTGGCTGTACTTTGGTCCACTGGTCAATCAGGGAAGCCCGCCAAAGGTGAAGCAACGTGGTTCACTTGACAGACTTGTCTGAGTTGCTGGTTGAGACGCTGCATCCTCTCCGGCTTCTGTTTTTCCCATCTTCTATCTTTTTCAACCTCTTTACATAGTGTACATAAGTGTACATACCTGTATATACCTGGCAAATTACATCTGGTGAAGGAAATACAAGTTATATACTATTTCTGAGTTTGTTTGCTCTACTTTGAAACCCATTACGACCAGGTGGCAGGTCATACTATACCTGTGGTCGTAATAGAGCAGTTTGTGACAGAACCAACGAGGGGAAAATAACCCGCTTGATTTTGTTATGGCTGACTAGGATAACCTTGTTAATAATCTTGAGGTTACAGAGGAGCTTGGTGCAAGGCATCACAGTATGACAGTAGGGATAATTCAGTAACAGTCCCCGATATTTCGCTTAGCACATTACAATGGTCTTAGAGAACACCTATCATTTGTTGATAAATTAGACACATGTACAACACTTGGGTATCTTTATTGAGGAAACGTTTCGCCACACAGTGGCTTCATCAGTCCAATACAAAGGAGAATCATGAAGAACCGGAGTTTGAGGTAATCAGTCCCTCAGCCTTGAGTCTATGTAATCAGTTCATCAGTGAGGAAACGTTTCGCCACTGTGTGGCGAAACGACTTGTCGGTTCTGTGAACCATTCATCTACATTCCTATCATTTGTGGACTGTGGTGTCCAAGAGAACCATCAATGTGACAGTGAACACTATGTACACTGCTTAATCAACATTTATTTCGTTTAGAGAAATGAAATCAAATATAAATGACCCGAAATGAAAGAACAATAAACTTAATCATCTTTTAGGGCAGAAGAAGGGAATTTATAGGCCTATCAAAAGAGTTGAGGCTCATCTCATGGATTAATTTACTCACATTAAGAGGGAAATTTAAAAAGGGATAAGAAAAGCTGAACTGGACTATGAAATTAAAGTGGCAAATGATTCGAAAACTAACCCGAAAGGTTTTTTTCCAGGTAAACAGAACAAAGGTCAGAATAAAGTTAGGTCCTCTTAAAACTATCTCTGGACAGCTTACTGACAAGACGAATGAAATGTGCAATATTTTTAATAATTATTTCCTCTCAGTTTTCACACAAGACACTAACGATACTCCAGCAATTAATTTTTATAGTGAGTCTGAAGAAAAAAAATTATGTAATATCAGAGTCACTAGGGATATGGTAATCAAACAGACTGACTGATTAAATCCAAATAAATCCCCGGGTCGTGGTGAACTTTTCAAGGGTTCTTAAGGAGTGCAAAATGGAACTTTGTGAACCTCTAACTAACATTATCTCTTCAAACAGGTGTAGTGTCTGATATGTGGAAAATGGCTAATGTAATTCCTATTTTTAAAGCAGAGGACAAGTCGTTACCATCAAATTACCGCCCAAAAAGTCTGACTTCAGTTGTAGGCAAATTACTGGAGTCAATTATAGCTGATATTATAAGAAGCCATCTTGATAAGCATAATTTGATCTATATTACCCGGCATGAATTTACGAGGGCCGTTCCTGCCTGACTAATTTGCTGATTTTCTTCAGTAAAGCTTCTAAGTCAGTTAAACATGATAAAGAATGCGATATTGTTTATTTGGATTTTAGTAAAGCTTTTGATAGAGTTCCACACTAAAGAGTTTTAAAGAAAGTAGCAGCACATGGTATTGAGGGAAGAGTCCTGTCATGGATCGAGGCATAGCTCGATCAACAATCAATTTTTAACATAAGGCGACACCCCAACCTTCCCCTTCCCATTTCTTCTATCAACAGGGAATAACTTGAAACCCTGAATGTGACATTCAGCAAGCATGTTCCGACTCTTCATATCAAACCACGTCTCAGTTATATATATACTATATACACACACACATATATATATATATATATATATATATATCATATATATATATACTATATATATATATATATATATATATATATATATATATATATATATATATATATATATATATATATATATATATATATATATATATATAATATATATATATATATATATATATAATTAAATTGGTCAATTAGCAAGAGCTCATTTAAAATTAAGTCATTTCTAAAAAAATTCTTAGACGTTTAAAGACATATTTTTGTCATTTTTGTTTATGTAAAAATTATAATTTTATGCCAAAAGTACATTAGAAAATTTACCTAACCTTATTACAACAACCGCAATTTATTTTAGCCTAATGCAACTAAATATATTTTAGATAAGTTTACAATAATTTAATAATAAACAAACATAATGAAAAATATTTTTTTCGAAAGGTTCAGAATGACTTTTGCGAAATAATTACATGCACAAATTTTGCTTGCCTTTTTCGGCATGATGAGCTTTGCTATTTAAGCCAAAATCGCAAGTTTTACCTATTCTTTACGACATAAATATATATACACCGAGAGATCAAGGATATATACACCGTGAGGTGTATGCCTTTGTGTATAAAAAATGAATGATAGTTTACTTTAATCCCTACTTAAGAGATTAGAGTATTTTTGACTGGTGGTGAACAGGTGACCGCAGTCTTACTTAAGGTCCTTGGATCAGACTATATGCTTCAAGGCATCTTTTCTGAACACTATAAGTGCTATACTCGGCGGTACTTTTTTTGCCTTTGAAAACTGAAGCGGACGGAAGATAGTTTCACAAGGACACTGACTACGTCAACACTGGTCAGCGTCCTTGATCGAGGTGACAATTTACGAGGGTAGACCACAGTTAACCATGTTTACACCAGCCATCCATCAGGCACGATGGTTTTCCTTTAATATTCCATTACACAGGATGGGTTTCCTACATGATATAATATAATATATCAACCTCAGCAGGGAAGCTATATGGTATACATACATATATCTCATATCTCAGTGAGTATACAGTATGAGTAACACTTGTAGATACTGAAGAGTGATTCATGGTAGAGTACAGATGAATTGAGAGAGAGAGAGAGAAGAGAGAGAGAGAGAGAGAGAGAGAGAGAGGGGAGAGAGAGAGAGAGAGAGAGAGAGGAGAGAGAGAGAGAGAGAGAGAGAGAGAGAGAGAGAGAGAGAGAGAGAGAGAGAGAGAGAGAGAGAGAGAGAGAGAAGATAAAGTAACGTTGTTGCTAGTAGTGACGTAGCATAACCTGGTGAAGATAAAGTAACGTTTTTGCTAGTAGTGATGTAGTATAACCTGTGGAGATAAAGTAACATAGTTGCTAGTAGTAATGTAGCTTAACCTGGTGAAGATAAAGTAACGTAGTTGCTAGTAGTGATGTAGTATAACCTAGTGAAGATAAAGTAACATTGTTGCTAGTAGTGATGTATTATAACCTGGTGAAGATTAAGTAACGTTGTTGCTAGTAGTGACGTAGCATAACCTGGTGAAGATAAAGTAACATTGTTGCTAGTAGTGATGTATTATAACCTGGTGAAGATAAAGTAACGTAGTTGCTAGTAGTGATGTAGTATAACCTAGTGAAGATAAAGTAACGTTGTTGCTAGTAGTGATGTAGCATAACCTGGTGAAGATAAAGTAACGTAGTTGCTAGTAGTGATAGTATAACCTGTTGAAGATTAAGTAACGTTGTTGCTAGTAGTGATGTAGTATAACCTGGTGAAGATAAAGTAACATTGTTGCAAGTAGTGATGTAGTATAACCTGGTGAAGATAAAGTAACGTAGTTGCTAGTAGTGATGTAGTATAACCTAGTGAAGATAAAGTAACGTTGTTGCTAGTAGTGATGTAGCATAACCTGGTGAAGATAAAGTAACGTAGTTGCTAGTAGTGATGTAGTATAACCTGTGAAGATAAGAACGTTGTTGCTAGTAGTGATGTAGCTTAACCTGGTGAAGATAAAGTAACGTTGTTTCTAGTAGTGATGTAGCTTAACCTGGTGAAGATAAAGTAACGTTGTTGCTAGTAGTGATGTAGCTTAACCTGGTGAAGATAAAGTAACGTTGTTGCAAGTAGTGATGTAGTTTAACCTGGTGAAGATAAATTAACGTAGTTGCTAGTAGTGATGTAGTATAACCTGGTGAAGATAAAGTAACGTTGTTGCTAGTAGTGATGTAGCTTAACCTGGTGAAGATAAAGTAACGTTGTTTAGATGATGCAACCTGGTAGTAAAGTAACATTGTACAGTAGTAACCTGGTGAAGATAAAGTAACGTTGTGTAGTGATGTAAACCTGTGAGATAAATAACAGCTAGTAGTGATGTAGTATAACCTGGTGAAGATAAAGTAACGTTGTTGCTAGTAGTGATGTAGCTAACCTGGTGAAGATAAAGTAACGTTGTTGCTAGTAGTGATGTAGCATAACCTGGTGAAGATAAAGTAACGTTGTTGCTAGTAGTGATGTAGTATAACCTGGTGAAGATAAAGTAACGTTGTTGCAAGTAGTGATGTAGTATAACCTGGAAGATAAAGAAGGTGCTATATGATAGTATAACCGTAAGATAAGTCGTTTTGTAGTAGTGATGGCATAACCTGGTAGATAAGTAACGTTGTTGCTAGTAGTGATGTAGCATAACCTGGTGAAGATAAAGTAACGTTGTTGCTAGTAGTGATGTAGTATAACCTGGTGAAGATAAAGTATCGTTGTTGCTAGTAGTGATGTAGCATAACCTAGTGAAGATAAAGTAACGTTGCTGCTAGTAGTGATGTAGTATAACCTGGTGAAGTGTATTTTTGTTCCACGATGTCCCTGTACATTGGAGGAATTAAAAATCTACAAAGGTTGATTGCATATAATCAGTTAGTGTGTGTGGACAACAAGGATGATGAAGGACAAATATCTCGTCAAAACAATGATTAATTGACGTGAGTTTGTCATATATTCAGTCAATGTTTAAATGTACATTTGGGGAACGATTTTGTGTAGGAATAATTGCTTCAAAAATTAAAAGAGTGTGGCGGTGATCTGGTGATCAGATAACTACACATTACTTTAACAATCAGATAACTACACATTACTTTAACACACCCACATGGAGGAATGTGATCATGAATGGTGGTATGCAGGTGACATGTTTATAGAAATGTTACGGCCACTATACACAAATTTTGATATGGAAGAGGCAGGATTTTTAATTAATCCAGATGTTCCATTATCGTTGAATCAACGGATTGAACTGTCACTTGTGACTGTTGCTGAAGTCAGTGTGAAGTAGAGTTAAATGCCATTTATTTTCTCTCCTATTTTTCATATATATATATATATATATATATATATATATATATATATATATATATATATATATATATATATATATATATATATATATATATATATATATATATATATATATATATACGTATATATATATATATATATATATATATATATATATATATATATATATATATATATATATATATATATATATATATATATATATATATATATATATATATATGTGTGTGTGTGTGTGTGTGTGTGTGTGTATAATTTACCAAACTGCAGCAGGCCAGGATTCGACCCCACGACACATTGTCCCGCCTCAAGAGACCATTCATGTTGCGAGGACACTCGTGGCAGTGGTATGCTCAAGGTTTAATTTCAGTCTCTTCCTGTTTGAATTCCCACCTCCAAAAGCAGTAAATATAGCAATGAAACCACGAAACATGTGGTTATAAATCATTTACCAAACTGCGGCAGGCCAGGGTTCGTCCAGACATTGTCCAGCCTCAAGAGACCACACAATTTATATGTCACCTAATACACTGCGCCTCAGTTTGGTAAATGATTCAAAGCCACTTGTTTAGTAGTTTCATTTGCTATATATACTGCTTGTGGAGGTTGGTATTCAAACAGGAGGCTGAAATTAATCCTTGAGCATACCACTGCCACAAGTGTCCTCGCAACATGAAACAAGCCTAGTTCGCTAGGCTCATGTTGTTTGTAGGATCGATGGCGGGGTGGATAAGTTGACATGTACTTTGTGTTGTCTCTTGAGGCAGGACACTGTATCGTGAGGTCGAACCCTCGCCTGCCGCAGTTTGATTAATGATTCAAAACCACTTGTTTTGTGGTTTCATTGCAATTTTTGGCTTAAATAGCAACGCTTGCCTTGCCGAGTAAGGCAAGCGAAAATTTGTGTATGGAATAATTTTGCAAAAATTATTCTGAGGAGGAGGAGGTGTTGATTCGCCGGGAATTCTCACGGCCCGGGTCTATTGCAGATGGCGACCAGGCTCTGGCTCCCTGTCGTGGGAGTATCAGAGACCTATGTCTCCCATGGGAGGAGGTACAAGTACCACCTCATAGTTTGGACCAACTGGCCCCAGGCCTAGCCACATTCCCCACCCACCAGGGGCTGGAATGAGAAGCTAGGCCTCTCTGGTCTGCCATCTTCCTCGCCCCAGGGAGGCTGACGGGAAGGGCAGTCTTGGGAGCTACAGATGGTAGCAAGCTCCAGCTTTGGCACCTACCCTGCCATAGAAGGGCTGGGTATGGTGTCCATCCAATTATTCTGAACCTAAAGAAAAAAATATATTTCATTGTGTTTGTTTATTATTAAATTATCGTAAACTTATCTAAAATATATTTAGTTGGATTAGGCTAAATTAAATTGCGATTGTTATTTTATTAATTTTTACATTAACAAAAATGACAAAAATATATCTTTAAACGTCTAAAAGAAAATTTTAGAAAGGACTTAATTTTAAATGAGTTCTTGCTAATTGACCAATTTTACCTACTCGGCCCGATATATATATATATATATATATATATATATATATATATATATATATATATATATATATATATATATATATATATATATGCAAGACAACCACTATGAAAAATAGAGGAATTCCAAGCGCTTTCGTGACCACTTACATTATCAAGGAACTATAAAAGGAAACATGACAAGAAGGCTTATATAAGGGGCAAGACTACACCTCACAGTCACATCACACTAACAAAGACAACACCTCACAGTAGCGTAACATCTCACGACTCTGTGAAGAGGAACATAAGAAAGGACCTGAAACTCTTCCCAAGAATTAAGATTAGTCCAATTTATCATTAAATTCTTCCCAAATTTTATTAATTATAAATGAATCCAATTTATATAAACCAAAAGAAATATTCATATTATTTTCAAAACTGCTTTTAATGAAACATGATTCTATTATATTCCTCTCAACCATGGACTTGCTTGATACAACCTTCTCAGCATTTTGAAAATCAATTGGATGGTTAAAATCTCTCACATGAATAAATAGAGCATTAGAATCTTGTCCAGTTCTAATGCTATATTTATGTTGTTTTAATCTTAGTTCAAGATTTTTACCGGTTTGACCGTAATAAACTTTTTCGCATATTTTACAGGGAATCTTATAGACACATCCGTCAGCATTTTGGGGGGAATTTTTTATCAAAAGTCTTTTTACTGTATCAAGATTTTTAAATACAACTTTGATATTATAGTTCCTTGATAATGTGAGTAGTCACGAAAGCGCTTGGAATTCCTCTATTTTTCATAGTGGTTGTCTTGCATATTTTGATATCACCTGTTTACTGTGATCTTTTTGCATATATATATATATATATATATATATATATATATATATATATATATATATATATATATATATATATATATATATATTTTTTTTTTTTTTTTTTTTTTTTCAACAAGTCGGCCGTCTCCCACCGAGGCAAGGTGACCCAAAAAGAAAGAAAATCCCCAAAAGAAAATACTTTCATCATCATTCAACACTTTCACCACACTCATACATAATCACTGTCTTTGCAGAGGAGCTCAGATACGACAGCTGAGAAAAGTCCCTCCCAGCTGGCACTATCTCAGACCCTCCTTTAAAGTGCAGGCATTGTACTTCCCATTTCCAGGACTCAAGTCCAATTAAATCAATTAACTGGTTTCCTGAATCCCTTCACAAATGTTACCCTGCTCACACTCCAACAGATCGTCATGTCCCAAAACCATTCGTCTCCATTCACTCTTATCTAACACGCTCACACATGCTTGCTGGAAGTCCAAGCCCTCGCCCACAAAACCTCCTTTACCCCTTCCCTCCAACCTTTTCTAGGACGACCCTACCCCGCCTTCCTTCCCTACAGATTTATACGCTCTCCAAGTCATTCTACTTTGATCCATTCTCTCTAAATGACCAAACCACCTCAACAACCCCTCTTCAGCCCTCTGACAAATACTTTTAGTAACTCCACACCTTCTCCTAATTTCCACATTCCGAATTTTCTGCATAATATTTACACCACACATTGCCCTTAGACAGGACATCTCCACTGCCTCCAGCCTCCTCCTCGCTGCAGCATTTGCAACCCATGCTTCACACCCATATAAGAGTGTTGGTACCACTATACTTTCGTACATTCCCTTCTTTGCCTCCATGGATAACGTTTTTGTCTCCACAGATACCTCAATGCACCACTCACCTTTTTCCTTCATCAATTCTATGGTTTACCTCATCCTTCATAAACCCATCCGCTGACACGTCAACTCCCAAATATCTGAAAACATTTACTTCTTCCATAATCCCTCTCTCCAATGTGATATCCAATTTTTCTTTATTTAAATTGTTAGATACCCTCATCACCTTACTCTTATCTATGTTCACTTTTAACTTTCTACCTTTACACACTCTCCCAAACTCGTCCACTAACCTTGCAACTTTTCTTTAGAATCTCCATATATATATATATATATATATATATATATATATATATATATATATATATATATATATATATATATATATATATATATATATATATATTCTAAATGATAATGGGGCCTTTGATTGAACTTTGAATAGAAAGAGGAGCGAGGAATATATGAAGAGGAAAAAAAGAGGTTAAGGGAGTGATGAAGGAATGCAAAATGAGAGTAAGTAAGTAAGTAAGTAAGTTTATTCAGGTATACACAAATACATTTACATAGATTATCATACATAGCAGCATATGTGTAGAGAACCCAGGATAACCCAAAAAAGTCAGAGTGACTTATTTCCATTGGGGTTCTTTTTATACCTTAATATTTTACATTGTAGTATATATATGTTATTATATTATAAAGGATATATGTATACTAGGAATAAGGTAAAAAGAGTTATTTACATATACATGTGTTTTAGCTAAAAAAATAAAAAATCACTCTCCTCCCTTTCTGTCGCAACATTCATTAGGTACCTTTTGGTTCTCTTCTTGAACTGGCTCATGCTATGACTGGTTTTGACATGTGCAGGCAGTCTGTTCCATTCCTTTATTGCTGTACAATAAAAGGTGTTTGAAGCCTGGCCACTGACTGTGGGTACTACAAGGTTGTGCTCTCTCCCCCTAGTACTATGACATCTTTGGTTCCCAGCCTTGACAAAATTGACAGCAAGATATTCTGGACACTGTTTGCTCTCTTGGACCCAGGTCCAGGATGAATCTTACCATTTTGTTCTGGGTAAGATTCATCCTGTACCTGGGTCCAAGAGAGCATGTAGGCCAGGATGAATTACAACAATTGTATATGCTGAATATTGAAGACAGAGTAAAACAACTTAAATTAAATCAAGTTTATAAAATTGCTCACAGTGTCCAGAATATCTTGCTGCCAATTTTATCAAGGCTGGGAAGCAGAACAAATGAGAGGGTGGGTGAGATGTTATCAACAAATATTGTAGAGAATAAGAAAAAGTTTTTGGAGTGAGATTGTTAAACTGACAAAGCTTGGGGAACGAATGAATTTAACAGTTAAAAATAAGTGAAGAGAGTTATTAGATGGAGAGTTGGAAGAATCGGGAAGTTGGAGTGAATATTTAGAGGAACTGTTAAATGTTGATGAATATAGGGAAGCTGTGATTTCTGTATTGGCTAGGGAGGTATAACACCTTGTAGGAGTGAGGATGAACCAGATGTGAGGCTGTGGGTACAATGTAAGAGGATATAGTTTTGGAATTGTTGGTGCTTTTATTTAATAAATGTATGGAAGAGGGTATGGTACCTAGGGATTGGCAGAGAGCGTGTATTGTTCCT
>WNWK01016841.1:0-5000 GCA_009830355.1 Cherax destructor
TCTCTTCTCCAGGTGCATAAACACTTACTATAACCCCTTTTCACATCCAACCTTTATTTTACTCCACATAATCCTTGAATTTATACATTTATATTCCTTCTTTACCTGCCATAACTGATTATTCAACATTATTGCCACTCCTTCTTTAGCTCTAACTCTATTTGAAACCCCTGATCTAATCCCATTTATTTCTCCCCACTGAAACTCTCCTACCCCCTTCAGCTTTGTTTCACTTAAAGCCAGGACATCCAGCTTCTTTTCATTCATAACATCTACAATCATCTCTTTCTTATCATTCGCACAACATCCACGCACATTCAAACATCCCACTTTGACGGTTTTCTTCTTCTTCTTTTTAGTAAGCTATACAGGAAAAGGGGTTACTAGCCCATTGTTCCCGCATTTTAGTTGACTTTTACAACACGCATGGCTTACGGAGGAAAGATTCTTATTCCACTTCCCCATGGATATGAAAGGAAAAGCAATAAGAACAAGAACTATTAAGATAAAATCAAAGAAAACTCAGATGAGTGTGTATACATAAATGTGTACATGTTTTGCGTAGTGTGACCTAAGTGTAAGTAGAAGTAGCAAGACGTACCTGAAATCTTGCATGTTTATGAGACAGAAAAAAGACACCAGCAATCCTACCATCATTAAAACAGTTTCAGGTTTCTGTTTCACAGTCACCTGGCAGAATGGTAGTAACCTCCCTGGGTGGTTGCTGTCTACCAACCTACTACCTGACATATATATATATACATATATATATACACATATATATATATATATATATATATATATATATATATATATATATATATATATATATATATATATATATATATATATATATATATATATATATATATATATATATATATATATATATATATATATATATATATATATATATATATATATATATATATATATATATATATATATATACCTGGAGTCTACCTGGAGAGAATTCCAGGGGTCAACGCCTGCCCCGGTCCGTGACCAGGCCTCTTGTTGGACCAGAGCCTGATCAACCAGGCTGTTACTGCTGGCCGCACGCAGTCCAACGTACGAACCACAGCCCGGCTGATCAGGTACCGACTTGAGGTGCCTGTCCAGTGCCTGCTTGAAGACAGCCAGGGGCTTTGGTAATCCCCTGATGTATGCTGGGAGGCAGTTGAACAATCTTGGGCCCCTCACACTTATTGTGTTTCCCTCAACGTGCTAGTGGCACCCCTGCTCTTCATTGGGGGAATGTTACATCGCCTGCCGAGTCTTTTGCTTTCGTAGGGAGTGATTTTTGTGGCAAGTTTGGTACTAAGCCCTCAGAATTTTCCATGTGTATATAATAATGTATCTCTCCCGCCTGCTTCTAGAGTACAGGTTTAGGAACCAAGCGTTCCCAGTAGTTGAGGTGGTTTTATCGCACTTATGTCCGTGAAGGTTCTCTGCACATTTTCAAGGTCAGCATTCACCCGCCTTGAAAGGTGCAGTTAGTGTGCAGCAATATTCCAGCCTAGATAGAACAAGCGATCTATAAAGTGTCAACATGGGCTTGGCATCCCTGGTTTTGAAGGTTCTCATATCCATCCTGTCATTTTTCGAGCAGATAATTGCTACATTGTTATGGTCCTTGAAGGTGAGATCCTCTGACATGAACACTCCCAGGTCTTTGACATTAGTTTTTCGCTCTATTGTGTGGTTGGAATTAGTTTTGTACTCCGATGAGATTTTAATTTCTTCACGTTTTCCGTATCTGAGTAATTGAAATTTCTCATCATTGAACTTCATATTGTTTTCTGCAGCCATTTAAAGATTTGGTTTATGTCTGCTTGGAGTCTTGCAGTGTCTTCAACGGTGGACACTGTCATACAGACCGGGTGTCATCTGCAAAGGAAGACACAGCACTGTGGCTTATATCCCTGTCAATGTCTGATAAGTGAGGATGAGGAATAGGATGGGAGCAAGTACTGTGCCTTGTGGAACAGAGCTTTTCACAGTAGCTGCCTCAGACTTTACTCTGTTGACTACTACTCTTTGTGTTCTATGTGTTAGGAAATTATAAATCCATCTACCAACTTTTCCTGTTATTCCTTTATCACGCATTTTTTTGTATTACACCATGGTCACACTTGTCAAAGGCTTTTGCAAAATCTGTGTATATAACATCTGCATTCTGTTTATCTTCTAGAGCATCCAGGACCTTGTCGTAGTGGTCCAGTAGTTGGGACAGACAGGAGCGGCCTGTTCTAAACCCATGCTGTCCTGGGTTGTGCAATTGATGGGTATCAAGATGGGTGGCGATCTTGCTTCTTAGAACCCTTTCAAAGATTTTTATGATATGGGACGTTAGCGCAATTGGTCTGTAGTTCTTTGCTATTGCTTTACTGCCCCCTTGTGGAGCGGGGCTATGTCTTTGTTTTTAGTAGCTGCGGGACGATCCCAGTGTCCATGCTCCCTCTCCATAGGATGTTAAAGCATGTGATAGGGGCTTCTTGCAGTTCTTGATGAACACGGAGTTCCATGAGTCTGGGCCTGGAGCGGAGTGCATGGGCATGTCATTTATTGCCTTTTCAAAGTCATTTGGCGTAGTGATGATGTCAGAAAGGCATGCGTCTGTCAAGTTCTGTGGCACTCTCATGAAAAAATCATTTAGGTTTTCGATTTTCAGTCTGGTTAGTGGCTCGCAAAGACTGAGTCATACTGGGATTTAAGTAACTCACTCATTTCCTCTGTCATCTGTGTAGGACCCATCCGGTTTAAGTAGGGGCCCAATACTGGTTGTTGTTCTCGACTTTGATTTTGCATAGGAAAAGAAATCTTAGGGTTTCTTTCAATTTCATTTATGGCTCTTAGTTCTTCCCGTGTCTCTTGATTCCTATAAGATTCCTTTAGTTTTAATTCGATGTTTGCTATTTCTCTGACTAGTGTCTCCCTACGTATTTCAGAGATATTGGCCTCCTGTAGCCGCTCCGTTATTCTGTGCCTTCGCCTGTATGGGAGCGCCCTCTCTTTCTAGTTTGCATCTTCCTCCTTTCCTTAAGGGAATTTGCCTTGAGCAAACCTCAAGTACCACAGAGTTAATTTGTTCAAGACATAGGTTGGGATCCGTGATGTAGCAATCTTCCCAGTTTATATCATTTAGGACTTGGTTTACTTGGTCCCACCTTATGTTTTTGTTATTGAAGTTGAATTTGGAGAAAGCTCCCTCACGGCTGATCACATTTTGTTGATCTGGAGCTCCCCCATGCATGTCTGGACCTCTATTATGTTGTGATCTGAGTATATTGTTTTGATATGATGACATTTCGTATCAGATCATTGTTGGTGAAGATGAGGTCCAGCGTATTCTCTAATCTTGTGGGCTCTACTATTTGCTGGTTTAAGGTGAACTTGGTGCAGAGATTTAAAAGTTCATGCATGTGTGAATTTTCATCTGAGCTGCCTCCTGGTGTTATCTCTGCTACCACATTGTTTGCAATGTTCCTCCATTTTAGGTGCCTGAGGTTGAAATCCCCAGTAGCAAGATGTTGGGGGCAGGAGCTGGAAGATTTTCCAGACAGTGGTCAATTTTCAGAAGCTGTTCCTGGAATTGGGACGTTGCATCCGGGGGCTTGTAGACCACCACGATGACCAGGTTTTGATTCTCGACCTTTATTGCTAGTACTTCAACTACATCATTTGAGGCATTTAGTAGTTCTGAACATATAAGTGACTCTGTGATATCGGCCAACCCCCCTTTTGCCTATTCACTCTGTCACACCTGTATAGGTTGTAGCCCGGGATCCATATTTCATTGTCCAAGTGATCTCTTATGTGGGTCTCTGTGAAAGCCGCAAACATGGCATTTGACTCTGTAAGCAGTCCACTAATGTAAGGTACCTTGTTGTTTGTTGCTGGCTTTAGACCTTGTATATTAGCAAAGATGAATGTAGTTGGATTGGTGGTATTGGTGGTATGGGGGGGGTCTTTTTTTCCTGGCTCTAATATCTGTTGTAATGGAGTGGAGGCCACTGACTGTGATTCCACTCCAGAAATGATTGCAGTTGGTGTACAATTTCTGTCATTTCCTGCCAGCTTTTTTTCCTTCCTGGCACTAAAAACCTCTCTCTCCGGAGTGGCTGTGGCTACCCTGATTTTGCCATGGTCTGGATGTTCTGTGTGCCTCGCCACTTTAGGTGGTATGCCTGGCAATATAAGTTATAACACTGTCTTTCCTGAATTGAGTGTGGCACATTTCAGGGTGGAAAACTTACAGGACGGGAGGTTGCATTTGCCTGTTTTCATATGGGAACGGCATTTTCTGGGGTGATCATAATTACATGTCCCATCTGATTTCCCAGATTTTCCATGCCTGCAGATACCAAGTGCATAATATTCACATAGGCCTGGTTTCCGTTTGCCCTGGTTTTTAGTGACTGTGTTCCCCATTGGTGGGTGTGTTCCTGTCTCATGTCTGTCTTCGTTACTATTGCTAACAATGGAGCCTTCAACTGTTTCCGGTAATTTATCTTCATTATTTCCCTGGGCATCCCTTGTTTACTATCTACCGTGGTATTGCTAGTTTGTACCACTGTTTTGTGTGTGTCCTTGTCTACACCTGTTTCCCATCATTTATTTCACTAGAGCTACTGTCCCTCTTCAGGTCACCATCATTTATTTCCCATTCTTAAATATATTGGGTATCATTTCAACATCTGTACCGGGGCGGTAGCATCATCTGGCCCTGATTTTTTACTGACCCAACTGTTATAGAAAGCTGTCATGTTTTGTATGAAGTCCGATTTGGTGTTGTCATCTTTTAATATCGATGTGGTTTTATTCCACAGTTCAGTCTCATTTGGACATACCCAAAAACACTTCCCTTGTTTAATATCTCGGGTGGTAGAGTCTTGAATGTCTACACAAGGGGCGTGGCAGCATTTACCACAAAAGATGCATGTAATCCATGCAGAGGAACGTTTGCTTGTTTGGTTGCATATTACACAGGGTTTCAT
>WNWK01016841.1:10000-43887 GCA_009830355.1 Cherax destructor
GGCTAGTGCCTTAAAGCAGACATCGCCGAAAAGCAGAACTCCATTTTTTTCCACTTCTAAATGCATATAAATGCCAGATAACAAGCTTACACTAACTTATATTAAGTTAGCAATAGCACTAGGCATTAAAAAACACAATAAAAAGTAAGATACACACAGAGTACACTTATTACTTACCTTAAAGTATTAACATTGATGTGTGAGAGGTGAGTGGCAGGGTATTGTCTAAAACAAGTAAAACATTAAAAGGAATTTTCTTTTCCTTGCAGCAAGTCTCAACTGTAGGCTTAAAATAGTCTGTGAACCAATTTATGAAAAGATCAGTAGTCATCCAAGCTTTCGAATTGGATTTATAATAAACAGGGAGGCTACCTTTTGCATAGTTCTTTAGGGCCCTAGGATTCTCTGAGTGATAAATTATCATAGGTTTTAACTTGCAATCCCCAGCTGACACTCTTGGGTTATCCTGGGTTATCTACACATATGCTGCTATATATAACTGTATTTGATGGCTATATCAGTGATCAACATATAACCTTGTTAGTAAGTTTATTCAGGTATACACAAATACAGTTACATAGATTATCATACATAGCAGAATATGAGTAGAGTACCTAGGATAACCCAAAAAAGTCAGTTCACCGAGTTCAATCATTTCTAACTTGGCACTTAAAGTAAGAGGCTTAGACGCCATAGTCAATGAGAGCCAACTAGTAAACGAAAGAGTAAACGAGAGAGATAACGAGATACGGAGTTCAGAGAAGGTAAAAAAACAAACTGAACAGGTAGTGGGCGATCACTCGGTCAGGCGAAATGAATGCGATTAATACGTGTCCACTTTTAGTTCATTCACATACGTTTGTAAGAGTTTGTGAAACTCTTACCTCAAAATAATAATAATAATTACCTCACAAATAATAATAATTACCTCACAATACAAATACTCTTACATTGTGTACAAGTTAGTACAAAATAAACAAACAACATCACTCCCATTCTCATGCAACACACTATTTTCAGAGGTAATGATAGTACAGTGGTACCTCGACTTACGATATTTTTTCATTCCAGAATGCTGTTCAAGTGCCATTACCAAACGAATTTATCTCCTTAAGAAATGTTGTAAAATAGACTAGTCCTTTTAGACCCCCAAAATTACACTTACAAAAGCATTTAAAAAAATAAACTTGCATAAAAGGGTGAGTTTGGGGACCATCGTAAGTCGAGGTACCACTGTATTATTATTATTATCATAATAAAAAAGAAGCGCTAAACCCACAAGGGTCGTGAATAGCTATATATAGAGTGAAGGCATATGAAAGGAATATTTTTCTACAGTTATCCCTCAGTGTTTGACTAGAGAAAACGTAATTCTTCCGACACTCCTACAAAGTCTCTTTGTAAACAAATCTCATATTTGTCAATTTTTATTCTGTGGGTGTATGTATCATGTTTATATGCTATGTAACGTGTTTTTTAAATAATTTTGAAGAAAATATCATAGATGAATTAATGAAAATGTCTATATTAACGTGAAATAAGACATTTAATGTGCCCAAGTGATTATTATTAGTACGATATTTTTTCATTCCAGAATGCTGTTCAAGTGCCATTACCAAACGAATTTATCTCCATAAGAAATTATGTAAAATAGACTAGTCCTTTTAGACCCCCAAAATTACACTTACAAAAGCATTTAAAAAAATCAACTTACATAAAAGGGTGTGTTTGGGGACCATCGTAAGTCGGGGTACCACTGTATTACGTAATGTTTTCCCTCCGCCCGGCAACACCATAGCATATAAACAGCATGTTTATATGCTATGTAACGTGTTTCTTATATAATTTTGAAGAAAATATCATAGATGGATTAATGAAAATGTCTATATTGAAGTAAAATTGGACATTTAATGTGCCCAAGAGTGATTATTACATAATAGAGAGATGTGCTCATGGAAAATGTAAACAAACCAGGTGGCGCCGTATCTGAAAGACCCTCGCTGTATACAAAAGTTTTGGTCATAATTTGAACTCGCCGTATGAACGGAACGCCGAAAGGCGAATCGCCGAAAAGCGGGGCCCTACTGTATAACTCCAACTACTTTTGAGGAGTCTGTTTCGTGCTGTCCTTTTCCTATCGATTAATCTCTTAACTTACTTGCTACACTGTTAATGCTACACTTTATCGCTGGCTGGTGCTATAGCCTTTATCGACTTGTGCTGCTTTAGTATCGTACATATCATAGAATCACTGAATTACTGAAGAAGGCACATTCTCCCCTCTCTCTTCCTCCTCCACTTTGGTATACTTTGCTACAATTTCTTTCTTCAATTCTATCGTGTTTGTCACTTTTTTTACCAAAGGGCTGCCACTATGAAGTTTCTTTGGGCCCATGGTGGCTTATTTCACAGTCACAATCAATAAACAAGCACTAAACACAATGAATTTATTGTGAAATGTTTGGATGAGCATGCAGGGTAATGTTCACTCAAGGATAAACAAAGGTAGACTGACTCACGACGCTTGCGCGAGGAGGCACGCATGCGCGGGCAGGCGGACAGGTCTGGTACACCGGCCGAATCACAGGGCAATGGCTGAAACTTGGGACAAAATTTGGCTGAAAAAAGCGACCGAAACTCGAAGTGGCCGATACTCGTGGTGGCTGAAACTCGGGGTTCCACTGTTCTTGGAATGAGGTACAGTGGAACCCCGAGTTTCGCCCGTAATCCGTTCCAGGAGCTAGGCCTAAAGTCGAAGCGGCCGAAAGTCGAAGCAATATTTCCCATAAGAAATAATGTAAATACAATCCATTCCAGACACCCAAAAATATTCACAAAAAATACATTTTTTAAAGATTAACTATGTATAGTTTTACATACTCACAGCACAGATAAATACAGTGGTACCTCGGTTTACGATATTTTTTCGTTCCAGAATGCTGTTCAAGTGCCATTACCAAACGAATTTATCCCCATAAGGAATAATTTAAAATCGACTAGTCCTTTTAGACCCCCAAAAATACACTTACAAAAGCATTTAAAAAAATAAACTTACATAAAAGGGCGATTTTGGCGACCATCGTAAACCGAGGTACCACTGTACAGTCATCCCTTGGTTTTAGCTTGTCTCAGTTTTCGCCGATTTTGGTTTTCGCCGACTTTTTTCAGGGAAAATTTGTCTTAGTTTTCGCCGATTGTTTTAGTTTTCGCCGACCGTATGGGACCTGTCCACCAGTGCCGCGCACATACAAAGGCCGTAGGCCCGCCACCCACGCACCTCCCATGCACATTGTCACGCAGTCTAGCATTGTTTATGCTTGAGTGAACATCACCCCAGGAGTTTATACAAAACATTTATTAACAATTCATTGTTTTTGGGCCTTGATTATTGTGTGTGACTACTAAATAAGCTACCATGGGCCCAAAGAAAGCTCCTAGTGCCACTTCTTTGGTAAAGAAAGTGAGGAACACTGTAGAAATGAAGAAAGAAATAATAGAAAAATATGATAGTGAAAGTGAGAAACACGATGGAGTTTAAGAGTGTAGCAGGCATGCAGGGAGTGTAGCAGGCATGCAGGGAGTGTAGCATGCATGCAGGGAGTGTAGCATGCATGCAGGGAGTGTAGCATGCATGCAGGGAGTGTAGCATGCATGCAGGGAGTGTAGCAGGTATGCAGGGAGTGTAACAGGTATGCAGGGAGTGTAACAGGTATGCAGGGAGTGTAGCAGGTATGCAGGGAGTGTAGCAGGTATGCAGGGAGTGTAGCAGGTATGCAGGGAGTGTAACAGGTATGCAGGGAGTGTAGCATGCATGCAGGGAGTGTAGCATGCATGCAGGGAGTGTAGCAGGTATGCAGGATGTATGCAGGGAGTGTAACAGGTATGCAGGGAGTGTAGCATGTATGCAGGGAGTGTAACAGGTATGCAGGGAGTGTAGCAGGTATGCAGGGAGTGTAGCAGGTATGCAGGGAGTGTAACATGTATGCAGGGAGTGTAGCATGTATGCAGGGAGTGTAACAGGTATGCAGGGGGTGTAGCAGATATGCAGGGAGTGTAGCAGGTATGCAGGGAGTGTAGCATGTATGTAGGGAGTGTAGCATGTATGCAGGGAGTATAGCAGGCACGGAGGGAGTGTAGCAGGCATGCAGGGAAGTGACCCCGGATAAGGACTTGGTACCTAGAGTCCTTATGGAGGATTCCCTTCCAAAATTAGGGTCTCTTCCCTCTTCCCTCTTCCCTCTCTCCCATCCAGCAACATCAGTCTTCAATAAAGGTAAGTGCCACATTCAGTTCATTCATTTGTGCATGTAAATTTATCTTTAAGGCCCCCCAAATTTTTTTTTTCCAAACTTCTGGGTTTCTGGAACGGATTAATTGAATTTCCATTATTTCTTATGGGGAAAATAGTTTTGGTTTTCGCCGATTTTGGTTTTAGCCGATCCATCTGGAACGGATTAAAATCGAAAACCGAGGGATGACTGTATATATAAAGTAATAAATTTATAATTAAACATTTAAATAAACATTTAAAATAACATTTACTTACCTTTATTGAAGAGACTTGCTGGAGGAGGAACACTGCAGCAGGCCTGTTGGCCTATACTAGGCAGGTCCTTCACAATCCGTCCCACTAACAGAATATTTGCTCAACCCAATTTTCAATGCTACTCTAGAAATAAGCGTCGTGGTATATGTTGTAAATAGCAATGGGCCTAAGACTGATCCCTGTGGAGCGCCACTTGTTGCAGGTCCCCATTCGGATTTGGCCCCATTTGTGCACACTCTCTGCTTCCTATTGGTGGGCCGTGACTCGATCCATGACAGCACTTTTCCCTCGAGAATTTTCCACGTGTATATAATAATGTATCTCTCCCGCCTGGGTTCTAGGGAGTACAGTTTAGGAACTTCAAGCGTTCCCAGTAATTGAGGTGGTTTATTTCTTGGGTAGCATTGAAAATTAGGTTGAACAAATATTCTGTTAGTGGAATGGAATGTGAAGGACCTGCCTAGTATGGGCCAACAGGCCTGCTGCAGTGTTCCTCCTTTCTTATGTTCTTATGAGGAGAGGGGGAGGGAGCACTCATTGTTTAGAAGGGGAATCCCCCTCCATAAGGACTTCATGTAACAAGTCCCTCTCTGGGGTTACTTTCCTTTGTCTTTTAACCCTTTGGGGGTCCAAGGGGTCTCTCTGAAACTCATTCTCAGGGTCCACGAATTTCAAAAAAAAAAAAAAAAATTTCTTATGAAATGATAGTTTTTTTTTTTCTAAATCTAATAGGCTAAAAATTACATTTTTTGCGATCAATACTCACCGAAATATGGAGGATTGAAGTTGACGAAAAATGAACTGGTGCCTGCAACATCGGTAACTGCCGGTTGGCCGGTAATTTTCTTTTTTCTTTCTTGAAGTTATTTTTTGATATTTTTTTTTTTTTCTCCAAATAACTTTTATGGCCTGTGAGACCAATATAAGTGCTGTTTTTCAAATATTCACTCGCTAAATATTTCACAATCATTACATAAATTTTCTTATCACTATTTTGTTTACACAACTTATTTATAGTTATTCACAATAACAAATATTGTTTATTTTCATTGTTCAATCATGTATATACATATATATATAGTCACTGGACATGTTTCTAGTAGTTCTGCAGTCTGTGGAAGTCTCTGAAACATGGTTCCATGCACAGTGGTGTTTTACATTCCACACACATAAAACGAGTGTCTTTGCGTTGTTGTGGGCGTTTTTTTGTATGTGCACAGACAAAACACCTCCTCTGAGCCTTTTTCTTGCAAGCAGTAGCAGGCAGTTTTGTTAGGAAGTGTTCACCACCAAGCCTCAGACGAGAAGGTAGGTGTTGATAACCTGGTGTTGGGCGGGTTTCTATTGCAGGTGTTGCTCCTTGGTACTTGCATATTATTTGCCTGATGACAGACAAACAAAATTCGCCATATGGTGGTTTGTTTGTGGTCTTCAACTTATAAATATTATAAGCATTGAGCATGGTAATGTCCAGAATGTGAAAAAAGAGTTTTATGTACCACTTGTAACTCTTGCGAACACAATCAGCAAACCCAATTTGCATGTCACATTTGTCCACTAAGCGCATATTGAGCATGTAATCCATCACAACTGCAGGTTTTAGAATGGGTTCATTGGTCTCTCTATGCAGCCTGCCAGTGTCTGTCATTTCGTTAGGGTGAATTGATGACAACAGTGTGACATCTCGTTTGTCATGCCACCGAAATGCCATGATGTCATTGGCAGCAAACGCTTGCACCTCACCTCTACGAGTGCCAGCATTGAACCTTGGCATATGCTTACGATTTACACGCACTGTACCGCACACATCTGTCAAGTTCACTCGCAAAAAATCACAGAGGGAGGGGCTTGTGTACCAATTATCAGTATATAATATATGCCCCTTGCCAAGATATGGTTCCATCATTGTTCTAACCACATCACCAGAGATACCCAGTAACTTCATGGTATCTTTCAATGTATTCCAGTGTACACAATAATATCCAATACAATACCACTGTAGCAATCACAAAGCACAAACAACTTTATACCAAAGCGTTTCCTCTTGCTTGGTATATACTGCTTGAACGACAGTCTACCTTTGAACAGAATCAGTGACTCGTTAATAACAAGCTTCCTGAAGGGATAAAAATGCATATTGAATTTCTCTTTCAGATACAAAAACACATTCCTAATCTTATATAACCTGTCGTTTCTGTCAGGCCTGGTTTTGTCTGAGAAGTGTAGCATCCTCAGCAGTAGCACAAATCGATTCACTGATATTATATCACTGAAACCTGGTGTTGCAATCAGGCGGTCTGTCGACCAGTATGATTTGACACGGTGCTTATAAACATGTGGCATAAGCATTATTGTGGCAAAGAACAAGTACATCTCAGCCACAGTTGCCTCTTTCCACCTGTTGAGGCGTGATGTTGGTGAAAGTATTGTGTTTGCCATGGTGTACTTGTAGTATCTGTTGCTTTCCCTGACAATAATTTCTATCAGGGGATCGTCAAAGAATAACTCGAAACATTCCAGTTCACTGGCATTGTTCCCAAGTGGACAAGATGGGCGTATTCCACTTGGACTTTCATCAAACTGATGGGGATTGGGAATAAAATTGTCAGCATCCTGCCAATCCCAGGTGCGGTCTGCTGGTGGGTACTGGATATTTACAGGTGGTTGTGGGGGTTGTGGAAGTGGAGGTTGTGGTTGTGGGGGTTGGTGGGTGGGTGAGGATGGCCGCTGAGCTGACTCAGCGGCGTCGGTGCCAGCATGGTCCACTGCTGGTGCCTCGCGCCTGGCACCACCACCACCACTACCAGTTGCATGCACATTTCTCATTCCAATTGCAACACTATCGTCTTCATTTTCACTATCACTTCCTGTTATACGCCCACGGGATGTACTCCGAGATGTACTCCTTCCCCTTGGAACAGCATATGGCACGCTACCAGAGCGCATATACCGTCGTATATACTGACGCTTCACTGGAGAATATTCTGCTCCACACTCGCTACTGGAACTGTTTTGAAGAGCTTGGAGTTCATATTCACTATCACTATCATCACCATTGCTCACATCAGAGTCTGGGATATGAGTAAATAACAGTTTCCTCTCGTCCTGGAACAATTGAGCGTGAACAAGATGCCACATCACCGGAGGTGGACGGCTGAGGGTCGTCTGGGTTTTCCTCAATATTACCGGTATTATGGTCATTAGTTTCAGTCACAACCTCGTCAAAACCTTCAAACTCATCACCACTGCCTCTTTAAGGGGGGCTCCTTGACGAGGTAAAGAGGCTATCGGTCTGAGGAATTGGACCTTTTGGTCTTCTTCCTCAGACCGAACCTAATTACCCCCCAATCCCCCCTCCCTTTTCCCATCTTCCCCATCCTCCCTTTTCCCTTTCCTCCTCCCCCTCATCCCTCCCTTATTTCCTTCCCATTTTTACCCTGGGAGCTTCTCTCCACAGGCATTCTAGTTCCTAGGTAGGGGGAAGGGTACCGTGGTCCATTCCTATTCCGTTGAGGTTCTTGGCGGTGGTGTAGTTTGCCATGGAATCTGGATCACCTGGGGATGTCCCAATCCCTCTCCGGTCTCCCGGGGGGTGCCCTTGGGTATCTTTCGGCGACGGGTGTATCTCTGGAGGCCACCTTCGGATTCCGGGGTGGTGGCCGAAGGCGGTATGCTTTGGCGGATATCCGGCCGCCTCTCTTTGTCCGCCGAGGTGGCTCGGTGGATGTGAGGTTGCTATCCCGGATTGCTGGTTTATTGGCATGAAGGGTAGGGTATGGCACGGGTTCCATGCAGCATCTGCACTACTTGCGGTGTTGAGGTCCTCTTGGGCACGGAGGGGGATTTACGCCCCTTTCATTCCTCCTAGGAGCTATTCCTCCACGTTCCTCCCTTTTTTTTATTCTTTTTTTATTTTTATTTTCTTTTCTTTCTTTTTTTTTCTTAAAAAGAAAAAGAAAAAAGTAACCATGGATGCCCTAATCCGTGACTCTACCCCCGGGCCCCTTGATACCGCACCTAGTTCTGACCCTACCTTGATAACGGATAACTCTTTGGACAACCCTAATACCCCTGTACCTGAAGCAGGTGCCAGTTCGTCACCTGCTTCAGGTCCCAGGGACCCGTCTGGCCCTTTCGATACATCTGACCTTCGCTCTTCTCTGACCTTGATTCCGCTTCTCCTCGACGGTGCGGCAATTTCGAATCGCCGCCCGCTCACATCGGACCACCCGTGGTCCCACACCCAAACGACCAAGACCCACACATGACGATTCGACACTTTCTTCTCGTTCATCTCAGAAACGACAAGCTCGTCACGCACTCCCCTTAAACTCTGTTTCAAACTACTCAATGGACAAATTTTTTTCTCTTCGACCGACTTCTCCTAATACCTATCTTTCAGACCATAGTATTGGTAAGGCTCTGCTACGCCATGTTGGTCAAAACATCTCATTTCACGCTCTCAAGAGCGGCACTCGCATCATCACGGTCCAGAATGCTGGCCAAGCTCGCGATCTTTCTCTTCTTACAACTATTGATACTACTCCTGTTACTATTGACAAGCACCATTCCCTCAATTCTTGTTGTGGTTCTGTCATTTTGCCCCACACCATTGTCCAACGGAATTTCCAGACATGTGGTGATGACATTTTGAGCAGCTTGAGCTCCAGGAACTCCCTATCCTTAAAGTTGACACTTTTGTCCTCCCAGCCAATAAGCGAAGACGTTATCCTTGCAATATAGCTCGTTTAACGTTTGACTGCCGAGAACTGCCACCTTCGGTCTACATTGCAGGTCAACGTTTACAAGTTCGAAAGGTGACCCCTACACTGCAGCAGTGTAGAAACTGCTGGCGTTTTGGTCATCCAGCAAAATATTGCAGGTCCATGGCCGAATGCCCAGTCTGTGGTGCTGACGACCATGCCAGTTCTTCTTGTACTCTACCTCCCTCTTGTCTTAACTGTCATGAGGCACATCCTTCATATTCTCGCCGTTGTCAGGTTTACCTGAATGAGCGAGAAATCCGTTGTCTCAAAGAGGCGGAATGCTTCTCATACGCTATGGCTGTCTCTCATCTTCGCCTTCAAGGGAAACTTCCCCGTATTTCTTATTCTCGCATTACTAAACGTCGCCCCGCTTCTGGGGTCCCAACTTCCACGGCTTCCTCTGTGGTTGCCTCATCCTCAGTCACCCCTGTCTCGAATCCTTTTGATGTTCTTGGCTCCGAGGTCCCTACCTCAGCTTCCCATACTATCCACACTCCTTCCTCTATTCACTCGCACAGTTCTGAGTCTACACGTCCTCGTCCTACACCTAAACCTCAGCGCCCCCCCTCTTATAAGCCCGGCAAAAAATCCCTATTGCCAGGTTCTTCGCCTCCGACTAGTTCTGTAACGTGTGTGGAGGTTCATCCTCCTCCTCATACACTACCTTCATCCCCTGTCCCCTCCCAAGTCCCTACGACAGTTTCCTCTTCTACCTCCTCGTCCTCTACTTTAGTACAGTCTATAGACTCCCCGATAGTTTCTTTCATTTCTAATGTAGTCTCCCATTCTGCATCTTTGACTTCCGAAACACTGGAAGCTATTGCAGAATATATTTCAGAGACTGGGCCGATGATGGACACTACTCCATCTGAGGTTCCTCATCTCTCTTCTTCGTCTCAACCCCCCCTTCCTTCACAACGTCCTCCCTCTCTGATTACAGGTCTTCCTCTGCCTCCACATGTGGACTTTTCTAACCCTAGTCCATAGCTTCCTCTCACTTCCACTTCTATCTTTTTCTCCATAAATCATGGCTTATTTGCAGTGGAATATCCGAGGCCTCGGGGGTAACAGGGGTGAGCTTCAGGTGTTGCTCTCCCAGTTTTCCCCTATTGGGGTCTGTTTGCAAGAACCCAAATTACAATCCACTGTTATCAGGCCCTTTTCAGGCTATAATTTGTTATATTCATTGGATCCTTTTTCCGATGGAACCTTTAACGAAAGTGCTCTCCTTATACGCACTGGTGTTCCATACCATCAGCTCTATGTCCCTTCTTCCTTACATTACACCGCAGCCCGTATCCACTTGAATAAGTGGTATACACTCTGTTCTTTATATCTCTCCCCTTCGCGGGCATTGTCTATCCCAGATGTTGATTTTCTGGTTTCTTCCTTACCGCCACCCTTTCTATTACTTGGCGATTTTAACGCGCACCACTTTCTCTGGGGAGGGTCGCACTGTGACTCCCGTGGCATTCAGTTGGAGGCATTTCTTGCTTCTCTTCCCCTCCATGTTTTAAATACGGGTACTCCTACCCATTTTGATCCCGAACTCATACTTTCTCCTGCATCGATCTTTCCATCTGCTCTTCATCAACTGTCCTTGACTTCACCTGGTCTGTCCTCCCGGACTTACATAACAGCGATCATTTCCCAATTATCCTAAAGTCCCCTCTGTTTTCTCCACCTCCTCATTGCCCACCCTGCAATTTGACCGGGCGAAATGGGACCTTTACGCACATCTTACTGCCTTTCATGAGGTTCCTACCTCGTCCTCCATTGATGAGGTTTTACATCTCTTTTCGTCCTCCATCTTCACAGCAGCTTCACATTCTATTCCCCAAACCTCGGGCAAGCATCCTCAGAAGTGCGTGCCTTGGTGGTCTCCTACTTGTGCTCGGGCAGTGCGTTTGAAACGCGCTGCATGGGGCAGGTATCGGTATTACAGAACCACAGAGAGACTCCTTGATTTCAAGCAGAAGAGAGCTATTGCTCGCCGTGTCATACGTGCTAAACGCACTTGCTGGCGAGATTACGTTTCTACTGTCACTTCGGCTTCCTCGATGAGTGCAGTCTGGAAGAAAGTGCGGAAATTGAGTGGTAAATTCTCCCCCGACCCAGCTCCTGTTCTTCAGGTTGCTGGTGTCGATATAGCACACCCTCTTGCCGTTGCCACTGAAATTGGTAATCATCTCGTCCGCATTTCTCAGGGACTACATCTATGCCCCTCGTTCCTTTCTTCTAAGTCTGCCAGCGAGTTAAAGCCCTTAGATTTTTCTTCTCTTAGAGAAGAATCTTATAATGTGCCTTTTACCCTCCAAGAACTGGAGGCAACACACACTGCTTGCCGATCATCGGCAGCTGGGCCAGACGGCATACATATTCGTATGCTACAGCATTTACATCAGTCTGCTCTTACTGTCCTCTTCCGGCTCTTTAATTTTATATGGTCGCAAGGAGTTCTTCCCCAGCTGTGGAAGTCTGCTATTGTTCTCCCTTTTCACAAACCGGGTACTACGGGACGTGATACCTCTCTTTACCGTCCCATCACTCTTACCAGTGCAGTTTATAGACGTTTGATGTGGTATTTAGAGACGCACAATAGTCTCTCCCCTAGTCAATATGGCTTCCGTAAGGGCCGTTCTGCCATTGACCCCTTTCTGCGCTTGGATACATATATTCGTAATGCCTTTGCTAATAACCACTCGGTTATCGCTATCTTTTTCGACCTTGAGAAGGCTTATGATACAACTTAGGCCTCTGAGGCAACCTACCATTTTTCCTTAAGGCCTTCTTAACTGACAGACATTTCCGTGTCCGGGTTAGTAATGAACTTTCCCTGGAATTTGTCCAAGCTGAAGGTGTCCCCCAGGGATGTGTTCTGAGCACAACACTCTTTCTGCTTGCTATAAATAATCTGGCATCTGTTCTCCCATCTAATATTTGGTCATCGCTCTATGTGGATGACTTTGCTATAGCTTGTGCAGGTGCTGACTGTCACCTCATTGCAGTTTCCCTCCAGCATGCCATCAACCGGGTTTCTGATTGGGCCACCACTCACGGGTTTAAATTTTCTAGTGGAAAAACTCATGAAATTACGTTTACTAGACGTTCAGTGGTCTCTGTTCATCCATTGTACCTATACGGCTCACGTATCCCAGAACATGATAGTCAGGTTTCTTTGCCTCCTGTTCAACCGTCAATTGTCCTGGAAACCTCACATTACCGCTCTGAAGGCAACTTGTCACAGCCAGCTGAACCTTCTTAAAACCCTCGCACATCTTTCATGAGGGGCTGATCGTAGAACTCTCCTTCGTCTACATTCAGCCCTAATTTTATCAAAACTCGATTATGGTGACTAGATATATTCGGCGTCCTCCCCTGCTACTCTTTCCATCCTTAATCCCATCCATCACATGGGATTACGCTTATGCCTTGGTGCATTTCGTTCTTCCCCGGTTGAGAGCCTCTATGTAGAAGCGAACATTCCATCCATGTCCGATCGTCGTGATGCACATTGCATTCGCTATTATGTTCGCTCTCATGACCTGCGCAATCCTTCCATGTATAGGATTGTTACAGATGTTAGTAGACGCTCTTTATATGTTCGTCGTCCCTGCTTGCTTCGTCCCTTTTCTCTTCGTCTCCATTCACTCTTGTCTTCCCTTCAGCTACCACATCTATATGTTCATGTGACATCTCCCTTTCCCCTACCCCCTTGGAAAGTTCCTGCTGTCCGTGTCTGTTCTATTCCTCTACCTTGCGCGAAAGCCCGCCTACCTACGGCGTCTTCTCGCTCTTTTTTTCTAGACCACTTCCGCTCTCATTCCCACGCCATCGCAGTATACACTGATGGTTCAAAGTCATCTGACGGCTTCGGATTCGCAGCAGTGTTTCTGGACGGTGTCGTGCGAGGGCATCTATTACCCTCGGCTAGCATATTTACGGCTGAATTGTATGCCATTCTTGTGGCACTTATCCGTATTGCATCTATGCCTGTATCACCATTTGTGGTCGTTTCACACTCCCTTAGTGCTTTACAGGATATCCGTAAAATTGATACACCTCACCCCCTAGTTCTTCGTATCCAACTTTGGTTATGCCGTATCTCTAGCAAGCACAAAGATATTTTTTTTTGTTGGGTCCCTGGTCATGTTGACGTACAGGGCAATGAACAGGCAGACACTGCTGCGCGGTCAGGAGTACATGACCTTCCAGTTTTATATAGAGGTGTTCCTTTTACGGACTATTTTGCGGTCATTGCTACCCACCTTCGCACCCATTGGAAACAACGCTGGTCTGACCTGCTAAACAACAAACTTCATTCTATTAAACCGAGTATAGGTTTCTGGCCTTCTTGTCACCAATGTCGAGGTTGGGAGACTACACTCTCCCGTCTTCGCATTGGCCACACTCGTCTTACGCACGGGTATCTCATGGAGATGCTCCCTGCCCCTCTCTGTGAGCATTGTCAGGTTCCAGTGTCTGTTCGACATATTCTGTTGGACTGTCCACTTTATCAACGAGCGCGCAGAATTTACCTCCAACGGTGTCTTCGCTCTGCGGCCCTTTCTTTACCTTCCTTTCTTGCTGATGGACCCTCCTTTAATCCTGACTCTCTCATTGACTTTTTGACAGAAACTGACTTACTACACAAACTCTGAAGATTATACCTTTAGCACCTCCCTCAGTCCTTTCTACCTCGATCTCTTGCTACCTTCTCTCTCTGCACTATCCACTGTCCTGCTGCACTCCATACCCTACTAATCATCCATCTCCCTCCTACAACCCATTCTCCCTGCATCCTCCAATAACCTGCAGCGCTGTATGACCCTTGTGGTTTAGTGCTTCTATTTGATTATAATAATAATCATTGGACCAAATTCTTAGCTATTTCATTAGTATGTGTTCCATTTTATCTATTGAGCATGAGAAATTGCCCAATCAACTATTTCAACTATCCAGTAAAGTGATCAGAAACTGGTAATTTGGCCAAAATATTCCAATTTCAAAATAAGGTCCAGAATAAAGAATGCAGGCATTGCTGGCACTAAAATAACATTTCCTCTTTTTATTAGTTATGTTTCCAGGCTTTACAGATGAATTCCATTTTGATTTTTTATTCACATAATTTTTATTCACACCAAAAAATAGATTTACTTTTATGCAGTATTGTAATAATTGTATAAATCATATCAGAGCATTTGTGAATGCACATTAGACACACCATTTGACGTGTATTGGATGCGTGATGTGATTTATTTACTCTTGAACATCGGTAAAAATTGAACATTTCCGCTACTTTGAGCTCAATTTCAAGCTATTTTTAGTACTACAACCAATCAAAATCATCTCTATTTCTGTAATATATCTTTCATTCTTTCAAATGAGACCAAGAAACTGAATACAACAGTAAAAACCATACGAAAATACACCGCAATGTCGCTGTTTTAATCCAAAAACACTGTCTCAGTTTTTTCTTATTATGCAGTGCGTGCTGCAGGATTTGTTTTATATGGTGCACACTTACCACATACAGTGGTACCTCGAGTTACGAGCTTAATTTGTTTCAGAAGGCTGTTTTGTTTGAGTGCCGATACCAAATGAATTTGTTCCCATAAGGAATAATGTAAATTAGATTAATCTGTTTCAGACCCCCAAAATTACACTTACAAAAGCACTTACAGAAATAAACTTATATAATTGTTCGAGTTGGGAGCTGCTCGTAAGTCGTAGTACCACTGTAGATGCATTGTCTCATATCTAGGCCCAAATTTACTGTTCACAGCTTATCTGAGTGAGCTGAGCTCATGACGTAGTACTACGGCATGGACCCTGGATTCAAAGTTGTAGAACTACGGTATGGACCCTCAAAGGGTTAGAAAATGCAGTACTACTCTGTATATTGTATCCATTTTGTAAGTTTAATTTGTGTTGTATTTCTTTGTAAATACAGAACAAATTTTTAATTTAATTTAATTCTTTTTTTTTTCAGCTAATTCCTCTTCTGGTTATCTGTCTTCATTGTGGTGATGGCACTTAGCTTACCACCAAGTCGGATGCCCACTGGCTTCTCGCAGAAAGATTTTGATTTCAGTAAACTGTACAAGTGTATCCATGAAGAAGGGAGGAAGATTATGTGTAATGTTTTACAAACAATATGCTTATTTAAATATTCCAGTGGGGAAATAATTTCCATAAATGATCACTTCAGAAAAAAATTGGAATGGAGCTCGAAAGAAATGAAGAACAAATTTTCAGTAATAGACAAACCACATCTTACGAAAAATCTAGCAGCAAAAACAATCAGTATACCAGTTTGCCTTGCTTGCAAGGTAATAACCACTGGATTTCCTTATATTTTTGATGAGTTGGATATTAATTGCCAAGATAATATCAAATCCATAGTGGCTAAAAGGAATAAAATATGCCATGAGTATCTGTCTCCTAAATTAAATGTAACACATGAAATTAATGAGCTCAAGAGAGTTTTTAAGGAGATTTATATAGGTGTAGGTGAATATTTCCAAAAAGACTTCAGCAGCACCATTGCAGTAATGGAGAAAGCTCTCACTGATGCTTGTAATGTTCAGATTCGTCAAACTGACATTAAAACATATGAGCAGAGCATTAAAGCATTTAAATCAGATAGCATTTTCAAATTGATTGTTAATGGTCAACAAGAACTTAAGACTTTGTACTACAAATGGCTGACCAATATCTCTAAATCATCAATTAGTAATGTTTATACAAGTTTCCCACCACTTAAAATTGAAAATAGAGATATTTTAATAACAGAGTTGCTGACAGTTACAACAAAGATAGCTGATGAAGAAAAACTGCCTTGTGCATTGTTATGCTATGGTTTAGATGGATCTGGTAAGACTTCCCTCTGTATGAACATTTTAAGCGATTGGTGTAGCACTGATAAAAAGATTGTAAATTTGAAGAACTTTGATTTGGTGTTTTTTGTTCAAGTACAAACTGTGAAGTCAAGTTCCCTAAAGGACTATTTTGCTAAGCAGTTAATGACCCAAACAAGCATGGAGTTTGATTTATTTAATATACCATTATTGCAGGAGCTAAATATACTTTTCATTATAGATGACTTTCATAAAAGTAATGAATTTTCAAGAGAGATATTGAAAGAGATATTTGCAAAATTTAATAATAAACATATAATGTTAACTACACATCCTCAATATCTGGAAAATGCAGAACTGTTGGCAGATGAACATTATGTAAATTTTCTGTCAGTTGAAATTTGTGGCTTTGATGAGCACAAATTTGTGTAATTTCTTGAGAAAGTTTTCACTAGCTTGATTCATTCTATGTACAGTCAACAACAAGTACAAAATTGAAATTTCATGTTAAGGAATGTTATAATAATCCACTGGAACACTGAGAATCTTTAAATTTTAGATTAGAATTTTATACTAACCACATCTTTACATAATTGAGTACATGTATTTGTGTATAAACAGGATGGTAGAAAAAGATTATTCAAACAGCCTCATTAAGAAATCTCAGTATTTATGACATTGCACTTATGACATTTGGCATTTTACACCCTAAGTCTCTCTATGAACAAGTTAGTTGCACTTTTGATGGAAGGGACTACTTATGCTGGTGGAGGAACATCGCTGAGAGCAGTGCTGTGGCTGGAAATTAACATTCAACTGATGCTTTGTTTACTCTTGCCCTTGTGTGTTTGCTATATATTTTGAGTACAGTATTTACCTTGGGTTGCAGCCATGCAGCATGATTGGAAAGTTCAAGTTCAAGCATAATGGTAGTGATACCAAGTGCCATGAAAGAAGAAAACTTTTAGATGAATTATATGAAATTTAAAATCCTTTAGGTAAAAAATCTTCTGGGGAAAAAATAACTGAAATTAGATACAGAAAATTAGAGCTCAGAACATCAATCCATTTTACATTATTTCTTATTGGAAAATAGGTTCAGAGTACCGAACAGTCGACCTAAGAAAAAAATTTCGGGGAGGCATTGTCATAAATTGGGACCTTAATGTATTTTTCCTTCAAGCCTTATTTATTTCTCTGAGGTTTTAGGTCCCCACTCTTGCACCTAGAGGGGGGACTCCATTTTATATATCTATATACAGGAGGGCCCCACTTATACAGCAGGTTAGATTCTGGGCTACTGCTGTAAAGAAAAAATCGCTGTAAGTGAATCAGAATTTTTTCACTTTCAAATGCATATAAAAGCCTGATAACATGTTTACACTATCATATATTAAGTGAGCAATATAGCTAGGCCTAAAAAATGTGTATACAAAACACACATTACTTACCCTAATATAATTTCATCCTTAGCTTATAGTGAGTGGTGAATATATTTATTTAAGTCTGAATAAATGAAGAATGAGTATAGTTGAAAACTGCTGTATTAGCAAAATGCTGTAAAGTGAAGTGCTGTTGTTGCAGCCTCCTACCTATAAAGATGGCTAGATAGTTAACCTGCCGGCCAGCAGTACCAATGGGTACGTCATCAAATCCAATGTGACCCCTATGGTTTAGCGCTTTTGATTCTAATAATAATAATAAAACCCAATGTTGGACTGCTGAGCCGGCCTGACTGACAGTGTGCACCAGACGCACCTGGTGACAGGACCTGCTTGAGTATACACCAGACACTTGGTGACAGGACCTGTTTTGAGAGACTCATTGACTGGCTTGAGAGTGTATTCCTGACTTTGGAATTGCTGGTGACGGAGACTCTCACGACGTATCTGGATTTTGAGAGTATTCACCAGACTACCTCACGGCGTACATTGATTGGTTGGACACCCGTGGATTGAGACCTCTAACTCAGAAATCGTACGCCTCTCATCAGGAACACCGACATGGAAGTCAGGGTGTGTAGTACCTGATGAGCTGAGATGCGATGGATGGAAGTAAGGAAAGTCCAGGTGTGTTATACCTGGTAAGCGTGTCAGGCGACACGGACTAGCCAGGGTGTGTTGTACCCTGTGAGCCTTATTGTGAAAAGTCAGTGTGAACCCGGTGTTTGTCAGGTGACACGAAACAAGTTATAGAGAGTTGTGTAATTTAGTGTTTGGTTGTCGGATGACGTGGTGCAAAAGTTTTAGAGATTGTGTTCGTGATACAAGGGGCGTGCCATGTGGCACAGAAAAGGTGTCGTGTGACACAGCGAAGGTGTCTTATGGCACAGAGAGAAGGGTGTCGTGTGACACAGTAGAGAAGGCGTGTCGGGTGACACTGAGGGCGTGTCATGTGACACAGAGAACGGGTGTTGTGGGACCCTGTGAGAAGGAGTGCCATAATACAGAGATAAGGGTGTCTGAGGACACGGAGTAAAGGCGTATCATGACGAGGTGTGGTAGTGTCCTGCATGACACATGAAGATGGCAACGATGTTTGACAATGGCACTGAATTTTATGATTTCTTTTACTTGTTATGTTTTATAACCCTTTTTACTTTAGATGTTATAAGATTTTAAATGTAGATAAATCTAAGATCTTTTATATTAAAGATTATTTATATATAGCTATATTAAAGAGTAACTATGTTTTTGTATAAAGTTTATTAATAGTAAAGATTATAAATATGAAGTATTTATATGTATCCCGAACTTTGTTACTACACTGGTGGCAGGCCAATGAACACACTACTTGTGAGGACCTCTTTAAGGGGGCTCCTTGTCGTGGTAAAGAGGCTATCGGTCTGAGGAATTGGACCTCTTGGTCTTCTTCCTCAGACCGAACCTAATTACCCCCGAATCTCCCTTTCTCTATCCCATCTTCCTCATCCTCTCTTCTTCCCTTTCCTCCTCCACCTCCTCATCCCTCATTCCCTTCCCATTTTTAGCCTGTGGAATTCTCTCCACAGGCATTCTGGTTCCTAGGTAGGGGGAAGGGTACCGTGTTCCATTCTATTCCGTTGAGGTTCTTGACGGTGGTGTAATTTGCCATGGAATCTGGATTGCTCGGGGATGTCCCGATCCCTCTCCGGTCTCCCGGGGGTGGCTTTGGGTGTCTTTCGGGTGACAGGTGCATCTCTTGTGGCCACCTTTCGGATTCTAGGGGTGGAGGTCAAAGGAGGTATGCTTTGTGGTGGGTGTCCGGCCACCCTCTCTTTTGTCCACCAAGGTGGCTCAGTGGATGTGAGGTTGCTATCCTGGATTGCTGGTTTACTGGCATGAAGGGTAGGGTATGGCATGGGTTCCATGCCACATCTGCATTACTTGTGGTGCTGAGGTCCTTTTGGGCACAGAGGGGGATGTACGCCCATTTCATTCCTCCTAGGAGCTATTCCTCCATGTTCGCCCCTTTTTTTATTCTTTTTTTCTTTTTATTTTATTTCTTTTTTTAAAAAACAACAAAAAGAAAGAAGTAACTGTTACGCAAAAATTGGGATTACCTGAGGCCTAATGCCTTGTCTAAGGGCAAAGGGTAAAAGTTATACAAAACACCTGTAAAACTAGGCCTCCCTGGGTCTATCCCCATAAACATAGCTGATATTAAACCATTGTTTAGTGCTCCAATGGGTTAGGGTATCAGAAGGTTCCACACAAAAATTCCTACTTATACAAAAATACATTTATTTACTTATATTAAAAATATATACATTCCAAACACACCTCTTCACATATCAATTAGCCAAACCCCCTCAATAACAGTACAGGACGGAGAGGGTGGCTGGATCGTCACTTCAAAAACACAACAGCGTCCCTATAGGGTCGGCCCAGCCACCGCTACCCTCATCGAGAACCCATCTCCTCCTATTTCTTCAGTTCACACTCTTCCTTCCGAGCCCCGACCATGTCCGAGCCCAGGGTGTGTACTGGTACACCATAAAAGTGCCTATGGCTTGAGTTAGCTACACAAAAAGGGAATACATCACAAACTTAACTGAAACTAGGCTCCGTCTCGCCAGCCGCTCACACATGCCGCCACATGTGTTCACCCAAGCGACGCCACTACCTCACCACAAACATTTGGAAAATAAATCCCTAGTTGGAGTTCCTTAATTCACAGCTTAAAACTTACTTACAGTATTCACCAAAAGCACAGCATATTTCTAAAATTATTCTTTATATTTATCTAAGGGTGATACATTATTATTACTATTTTTTCTAATTATATGAAATTTATGGCACACTTCTCCAATAGCTATATATTACGTATATTTACATGTCATGCAGAAACCTGCATAACAGTAACCTAACCATGGACAACCCAATCCGTGAACCTACTACCCCCAGGCCCCTTCCTGTTACAGCACCCTGTTATGACACTGCCTTGTTATCGGACCACTCTTTAGACACTTCCAATACCCCTGTACCTCTCGCTGGTGCACAAGACACAGTGCACATGACCCAAAATTGAACATCTCATCAAATCCATAACCCCAAAATCTACACCTAAAAAGCCCAAATGAAAACTACACCTAGCCTATTCAACCTAATTTATTTCACCCTAACCACATACAAATATCAAGAGCTCACACCAAAATAAGTTAATGCTCTACATATTATCTGTCTAACATAAGCTTTTCTGAAGCAAGAAAAAAAAAATCAAGGAAAATAGATAACCCCACACATAATGTGGGGAACAATACTCCAAGTATTACAATAACAAATCAAAACCTAAAACTTTGACAAAAGACACTAAATGTAAATACATTAACACCATGCTATACCCTAAACTTAAATTTGAAACAGATACAAAAATTTAAACATTGTTGGATACCGGAACATTTTTATTGTTTTTTTTTATTAACATGGTTATATGTTTTATTTTGTTTCCCAAGAATATACACCAAACATTACACTTCCTTAGCATCAAACAAAATATAAAATATCATTCAATAAATAACTAACAAAACTATTGATCATATAGAAACTGGGGTTTCACAACCCCAAAGAGACAACCGAAACAGAAACAAAACCCGCCACCCTTCCCCTGACCTCAACCCACCCCCTTTAAAACCAACACTCAACCCTATACCCCCTCCAAACTCCCCCCCCCCACCTACCACAAAACCTCTACACACACACCTACTCCCAGCAACCCCAAACCTACACAAAAACAACACACATGCCTCCTGCAATAAACCTCACAACCCCACTAAAAACCCCCCATCCCTACTTAACTGGAGCCAGCCCAAACACAGTACTACCTTATGCACTGTGAGCTGTCGATACTCAAATGGAAAAGCTTTATCCCAAGCCCTTGGTTTAGCGCTTCTATTTGATTATAATAATAATATCCCAAGCCCTACCATAAATCCCCTTATTTCTACATTTTGTTCTATAGAAAGCAGCAGCTAAAGCCTTAATTTTAACTTCTCCTCTCATTTCCCTCATTCCCCATGAAATGTGTATGAAATCTAGAACTAAGTATGACAATGCCCTTCGAATACCTTCCAAGAACCCCTGCATGTCTAAACTAAGCGCTCATAACACTGATAAACCCTTTCCCCCAATTGTCCACAAAACCCCACTAAACCACTCCCTCACTACCGCTACTCCCTCACAAAAATAGACTGCGTGATATGCCGTATCTAACCCCCCACACCTGGAACATTTCCCATCATCTATAATCCCCATTACAAAAAGCTGCACTTTAGATGCCAAAATCCCATGCAGGAATCTAAACCCCGTGTCCCTAACCCGCGGTTGCAATTTCAATTTCCTCAACCAACCCCAAGTTCCCCTCCAATTATACATCGGAAATGTTGCCTCCCCCTGCACCTCCTGCTCCCTCATACCTACCCTATCCAATCTGCTCACCCTAACCCTGCTCGGTTCTCTCACAACCATAATGGTGCGCAAAATTGACTCACACCCGAGTAACTCCCTCCCCCCCACCACCTACATACTTCCTTCATCACCAAACCTACACTCCTTCCCCCCACCCCACCCCTCACTAAATACTCCTGTCTTACAAAAACGCTCCTTAACCTACACCTTAAGGGTACTAATCCCAAACCTCCCCTTTTAACCCTAGTTTCTACCACCTCCCTACTTAACCAATGCCTCCTATGACCCCATACAAACCTAAGTACACCCTGCAACAACCTTCGCACATCCACTTCCAGCAGTGGATATACTGCCGCACAAAACCACAATTTACTATACACCAAAACATTTACCACCACCACCACCCTTTGTAATAACGTCACTTCTCCAACACCCCAATCCAGCATCCTACTTAAAGCAGCATCCACCACCACTCTCGAATTCACCTCCCTAGCCACAAACGGATTATCACTAAAAACAATCCCACATATTTTTAAAACATCTACACATTTCCACCCTTCCCTAGATCCCAACGTTACCCCCTTCCAACGCCCTACCTCTAAAAGATTGGATTTGCCCCTATTTACCCTCATGCCTGTTGCCTGCCCAAAAACATCCACTAAACCATTGATCAATCTTAGATTCTCCTCATTCCTGACCAAAATAGTCGTGTCGTCAACATAACCCACTATTCCTGTCCGATCGGCCCCCTGCACCCCCTCTCGTACACCCTCCTCTACCATCTTATAAAATGGGTCCTGAAGACATGCAAAAATTATCTGAGACAGCGGACATCCCTGCCTCAGACCCCTCCCCATGTCAACTGCCATGCCCACCCTCCCATTAATTTGAACCTTTAGCAAAGCCCCTTCATATAACATTCTCACCCATTGCACTATCTCTTTCCCAAACCCCTGCTTTCTCAAAATCTCCAACAACATACCTCTATCAACTCTATCATAAGCCATCTGCCAATCCAACTCCAAAACTCTTCCTATCTGACTCTCATCAATGAACCCCTTAATCCTTCTGTGTCCCATCCTAATGCTTCTACCCAGTACCCCATATTGCCCATCATGCAACATACTTCCTAAACCCCTTTTCATCCTATTTACAAGGATCTTCGCGAATATCTTATAATCCGTACACATTAATGCTATTGCCCTATAATCCCTGAAACCCTTCGGTTGCTTTCCCTTAGGTATTAACACCACAACTCCTGTCCTCAACATCTCCTCCATGATACCCCCGCCTCTCATCTCATTGAAAACTTTAACTAAAACCCCCTTTAACATCTGCCAATATTGCACATACAATTCTCCTGGCAACCCATCTATGCCCGGCGACTTCCCCATTCGCAGACCTTTTACTGCATCCCATACCTCCTCCTCCGTTATTTTCCCCTCACAAGCACACGCTCCTCCTCACATAATCCTTTCACTATTCCCCCCAGAATCCTCTCACTTGCACCCATGTCCCTTACCTCCTCCTTATACTTCCTACTAAACCAATGCTCCGCATATCAACTCATGCCTTCCGTTGTCCTTAACACCCTGTCAGACTCAAACCCTCCCATTCCCTCCTCAACTATCAAAGACGACATCAACATACCCTCTCTATGCCTCTGGAAACACCTTAAAACTACCGCTGATGCCCTATCGCCCCATAAAACCTCTTCCAAGCCACCCCTTATCCTTAACGCCTGAAACCTTTCATTCTGTATGTCCCTTAACCTACTACGTAATCCAGCCACCTCTTCCCTAGACCCACCTCCCCATTCCCCCCATAATAATCCCTCAATAATCTCTCTAAATAGCGTTGATAACTATACCTATAATGAGCCTCCTCCCTACCCACCCTTTCTAAAAATGCCTTTATTGCCACCTTCCCACACTCATTCCACCACTTTGCCACATTCGAAATCCCCCTCCCACCATCCCTCAAAATCCACCTCTCCACCCTCTATATTCAACAGACTTACATTCAGCTTCCAATAACTCGGATATACCCTTACCACGCCCTCCTAACCCCCCTCAACCAAGACCCCTCTATGATCGGAGAAACCCACATCTATACATTCAACCTTTTCCACCACCACAGCCCTTGCCACATAAACCCTATCCAACCTTGCAGCATATCCCTTCCTATAAAAAGTGTACTCTACTGGTTCACCACGACCCCCCACTACGTCCACCACCCCAACAGCACTCAACACCTCCCGTAAAACCCCCAATACACACCCCATTCGCTGCCTGACCTTGGTCGTGAGCAGGTGTGCTGGCAAGGGTCTCTGGTGGACAGTGGCCACAACCTTTAGTTTCAATATGGCGGCGACGTACCGGAGGCGGATAAACACTGTGTGTATTGAAGTGCTGGTAGGAGCTATCTACCCATCCAATGCAGAAGTATTATTGCCTGCCATAATTCGAGACGCTTATGGAATACCCACGGAAGATTTATATGGCGTAGCGCTAAATGGAGCCACTAGGGTATTTGTGAAATTTGTGACCAGTGGAGCATATGAACGAGTGGTTGACGCTTATCAGGAAAAGCGAATGGTCGTTAGTGAAGGCTTGGAGATGAGGTTACGGGACGTATGTTTGGATCAGAATACGTAATTTGCCATTTGAGGCCGATGCAGTTGATGTGAAGAGGGTCTTTCAGTCATATGGTGTGATACATGCCACTAACATCGGGAGGTGGACCCAGGGGGCCTATGCTGGTATGCCGGAAGGGTCGGTCAGTCTCAAGATGACATTGAGGAGACCAATACCATCGTATGTTCTCCTGTCGGACTTCTGTACCCAAGTTTATGTTACGTACGTGGGGCAGGTGCGAACGTGTAGGCTATGTGGGCAGCCAGGGCATATGGCTATGGCGTGTGACCTACGGGGGACACCAACCCAGCGACAACATGGTGCTACTATGCAGGAACAGGGGGAGACGACATTGATGAATGAGGCCGTACATCAACAGGAGCCAGCAACTAAGGGTGAGCTGCTTAGTACTGGCAAGTGGAGTGACGTCATGGAGGAAGAGGCGGAGGTGGTTGTATTACTGCCACTGGTGATGCAGCCGGATGAGGACCGTGGCTTCCTGGATCGTGAGGTGTGGAGGGAGGATGACATATTGGTTAACTTATCTGGACCTCTCTTGGAAGATTTGCAGAGGATGCTAGATAGCCCGAGCCGGTGGCGGCTGACTATGTGGAGGGTACCTTACCGGAGATGGTGGCAAGACCGGGTGAAGTGCTGAATGGGCGTGTAAGTAAGGAGGCAGGTGATGGTATAGATGATCAGGTGCAGGTGTGTGTGGTTGAGCAGAGGTACATAGGGCGTGTCGGATGTGAGTGGTGAGGAAGCAGGTGAGGTCATGGAGGTAGCGGAGAGATCCCGCAAGAGATCCAGTGGAGGATGACGTGTTGACGCCAGCTCAGAGAACCGGCAAGAAAGTATTTGCGGATGTGGCTAAGGGCGGGAAAGGCGGGGTTAAGGGTAAAGTCATGGGCGGAGAGGGAGAAGGTTATGGTGGGGGAGGACTAGTGATGAAGCTAGGTGTGTCTAGATTGGTGAAGCATCGTGGGAAGCCTCCAATGAAACCTTCAAGTGTCTCTGTATGAACGTCAATGGCCTTCGGGCGGAGGTTAAACGGTTATGGGTGGAAGCAACTTTAAGGGGGAGGGGATTGACAAATGCATCTTACAGGAACACAATTTTAAGGGTGGTAGGGAATTGTTGCTAAAGGGTTATAATTTATACACGGGGAGTGTGAAGGTTGTCGCCAATCTTCTCAGGAAAAGTATAATAGAAAAAGACTAATAACAAGAAAAATAAACACTATTTTAATAGAATGAAATTTAAATAATAAATACGTAAATATGATTATAATAATCCTATATTAAGAAAAATGAAAACAAAAATATATATATGATTCAAAGCTAAATATTTACAGCTGTGAGGATCTTGACACAGAAGCAATGAATCACTGATGATGACTCCATGGTGGTGGTGGTGGTGGTGTTGTTGTTGTTGTTGTTGTTGTTGCCTCGAGGTTTTCCACAAATCCAACAGTCTTCCAAACTGTTACAATGTCACAAATGATGTCAGGGACTCAGTTGAAAGTTGTCCCCTAGTGACGTCCAGTTGCCTGATGTTTCTAGTGTGTACTGAGGTACTACTGGTGAAGTGCAGAAATGGTGGTGGTTGCTCTGTTTCTCAATTGGTGAGTACGCCCCCCCCACTCAGCCTTGAATCCGATGATCCGAGCGGACACAGAGGACTGTGAATGAAACCACAATAATTACTCACCACTCTAGCATTAATTTACATAGTAGGCATAAGGCCTTTAAAAGAAATGGTGAAACTGTAATAATTAACTCTACCAAAAACCAAGGCAGGACATAGCAGAAGTGAATGTTTTTAAACATGAGTGAAGCTCCAAAATAATTAAAGAGTGAAGCTCTTACACATAAAATAATGAAGATACGAGCAGCCGTGAAGTACTTACAGTGAGATCGAGTGTGGTCAGTCAAGTGATTTCAACCGGCAGCCGGAGCCTAGCATTACACCTCTCACCGGGTGAAAAAGGGGGGGGTATAGCAGCAGCGAGACCCTCACCCCACCTTAACCAGCAAACTACCACTCAACCATCACTCTACATACCTTCACACTTTCATCACTCCTATCTATGGACTTTTCCCTCACAGGGAGTACAGTGAATCTCAAGGGTGGGGTGTTGGTGGGCATTAGGGAGACCAGCCCTTTTAGTATGAGGTCTTGGGAGGAGGTGGGGGATGGGAGGATTGTGAGGGTTGATGGGGTATGGGGAGACATACCTGTTAGTTTTATTGGGGTTTATATGCCTGCTACCAATGTAAGGAGTGTGAAGGAAGCTTTTGTGCATGATTTTTTAGTTTATGCTTTAAGGGGCTTGCCTGAGGTGGTAATAATAGCTGGTGATTGGAACTGTATTATTCGGAAGCGTGATGTAGAGCCTCGAGGCTCGGGATGTGAACTTGCAGTTTTGAGGGATGTGTTGGGGGCGGTGGGAGTCAGGGATGTGGTTGTGGGAAGGGATGCTTTGGTAGAGCATACTTTTTTTAGGAGAGGATATGCGGCACGACTAGATAGGGTTTATGTAGCGTCAGGTATAAGTGTAGGAGACGTGCGTCTTCTCGATGTTGGGTACTCTGATCACCGTGGCGTTGTGGCGGTGTTGAGCTGGGTTGGGGCTGTCAAGATACATCCAGGTCATTGGAAATTGAATGTTCGTTTGTTACAGAGGGATGGGGATAGGGATGCTTTTGCGGACTGGTGGGGAAGGGTGTGGGAAAGGGGCAGAGGGATAAGGGATGAGGTGAGGTGGTGGTCTTCACAGGTGAAGGAGGCGGTGAGGGATTATTATAGGAGGGCCGGGGTGGAGGAGGTGGGTTATAGATATGGTTTGCAACGTTACTTAGAAAGTCAGCTTAGGTCTTGTTATGTAGGGGGAGGGGGAGGAGGGGGGCATCAGGTAGAAATTAGTATGCTACGTGGGAGGTTAAGGGACATACAAAATGATAGATTCCATGCGGTCAGGGTCAGGTGTCAATTGGATGAGGTTTTATGGGGAGATAGGCCCTCGGGCACTGTTTTGAGGAGGCTTAGGAAAAGGAGGAAGGGTATGATTATCTCGTCGTTGAAGGTTGAAGAAGACCTGGGAGGGTATCAGAAAGGGCAGGTGTTAAGTACAACTGATGGCATGTGTGGGTATGCGGGGTGTTGGTTTCAGCAAAAGTTTAGGAGAGTGGTTGGGAGTGAGGCAAGTCGAAGGATCATTTTGGAGGGGATACAGGAACGTCTGGGGGAGGAGGATAGGAAGGGGTTAGGAGGACGTATATCAGAGGCGGAAGTATGGCAGGCGGTGAAGGGATTAAGGTTGGGAAAGGCGCCTGGGGTGGATGGCTTACCGGGAGATTTTTATGTGTTACATTGGGAGGTTTTAAAGGATGTTTTAGTGCAGATCTTTAATCAAATGAAGGATAGGGGATATATGGAAGAGCATAGGACAGGGGTGGTAGTGATGGTACCGAAGGGGAAGGAAGGTGATAGAATGAAGGGCTATAGAGCTATAACGTTGTTATGCTCGGATTATAAGATCTTTGCGAAAATTCTGGCAAATCGAATGAAGAGGGTGTTGGAGAAGGTTTTAGATGATGGGCAACATGGTGTGCCGGGGCGAAGCATAAGGACTGGGCATAGGAGGATTAGGGAGTTTGTGGATAACAAGAGGGGAGGAGGGGTGCTAGGTATAGATTGGGAGACTGCATACGATAGGGAATTTTTGTTTGGGGTTTTGTTGGGGTTGGGGTTTGGGGAAGAAATTGTGGGGTGGGTTAGGACTTTATATGACTGGGCTTTGGCAAGGGTCCAGGTAAATGGGAAGTTGGGGGTTCAGGTGAGTTATGAAAGGGGTTTGCAGCAGGGTTGTTCTCTGTCACAAATCCTGTTTGGGTGTATGCAGGACCCTTTCTATAGACTGGTTAGGGAAGGGGTTTGGGATGGGGAGGTGGGTATGGGTTGTGAGTCGGGCATAGTGGGATATGTCGATGATACAACCGTCCTGGTGGGTAGTAGTGAGGGCTTGTTACATGTGAATAAGATTGTGGGTATTTTTGGGGAAGCGACAGGTATGAGGGTAAATAGGGGTAGGTCAAGTTTGTTGGAAGTAGGTGCATGGGTGGGAGGGACGTTGGACAGTAGGGGCGGTTGGAAGTGCGTCGAGAGGATTAAAATTTGCGGGGTGATATTCAGTCATGATAGGGAATTGGCAATAGAATTGAATTCGGTGGCGGTGGTGGACAGAGCTATAGATAGGTTGGGAGGCATTAGGTCTACAGAAGTAACACTGTTGCAAAGGGCGGTGGTGGTAAATGTTTTAGTATATAGCAAAATATGGTTTGTTGCTGCCATATTTCCTTTCCGGGAGTGTGATGTAGAGAGGTTGCTTGGGAGGGTTTTTCGTTATATTTGGAGTCATGGGAGGCATTGGTTAGGTAGGGAGGTGGTGACTACTGGGTTGGGGTTGGGGTTGATACCGCTATGTAACAGGCTTCAAAGTATTTTTGTTAAGCACGAATATGTGGTAGGTGGGGGTACAGGGGCAGGAGGGTGAATAGGGTCATGCAGGAGGTACGTAGGTGGTGGGGGGGTAGGGATCTGTTGAGATGTGAGGCTATGTTGAGATTCCTCCTTGTTGTTAGGGAGCCTGGGAGGGTTAAAGTAGGCGTGTTGGATAGAGTGGGGGGAGGGGAGGTGTGGTACAAGGTGCAGGTATTTATCCTATGTATAATTGGAAGTTAACATGGCGTGAATACCACCAAGAGTGCGTGAAACAGGTTATAGGTTTTTATTGGGTATTTTAGTGACGCGTGCACAGTTGTTTAGAATGGGCATTATTAGGGATGGGTTGTGTGGATCATGTGGGGTCCTCGACACAGCGTATCATACTCTGTATTTCTGTGATACGTTGGTGGGGGTCAGGGAGTGGTTTAGTGGGGTATTAAGGAGGGTGGGAGCGGGGGCTTGATGACCCTGCAGGCTTTGTGTTTGGACGTGGGGGCTTTTCCAGAGGACGTTGGTAGGGCGGTAGTTTACTTGGTGGTAGAGTATATACATATTTTGTGGGTAATGCGGGAGGCTCCCGGAGCACAGCGTATCCGAGCGTTGGCAGCAGGTATATATAGGTCTAAGTGTAGAAATCAGGTTATATATGCAGGGACATGGTGTAAAGCTTGCTCTCAGGGCTATAGGGAATTGACTATAGGTATTCTGTTGGGGGAGTGAGGGGGGATGGGGGGAGGTACCTCATTAAAGGGCTGGCCAAAAAAAGGGGGGGTCTGGTCAGGAGTGTCTGGACAGGAGGGATACAGAGGGTGACATGGCTAGGGTTATGTGCATTCTCTACGGTGTCACCTGATAGGGCGTCAACACGTGTCGTCCAGCAGCCAGTGGTAAGAGGTCAGGTGGACATATATTGTAATGTGTGGTGATGATGCAAGTTTTGCAATCAGATGAACTTATGCGACTTAGACCGATGATTAAGTTGTACTTTTGTTGGTCACACGTAATAATTGGCTTAATGGTTATAGGTTGGAGTATTAGGGAAGACCGGTGTTTAGGGTGAGGTTGGGTGTTTTTGTACTCGAGTGAGTGTTTTGTGGTATTTTAGCCTCAGAGTGAATTGGCGAGAATGTGCGTGTCTCAGTCCATTGGACGACAGGTTACAGGTGTTCAGTAACATGTTTAATTTGTAGATTGTATACGGTATAGGGTAAAGCTTCATGGCACTTACATTGTTAGGTTTAGTTTTCTAAGTAGGTTGATGGTGAAAGCTGTGAACCGTATATCGTTTGTCTTCATTGTGATTAGTATTGTTAGCATTTTTGAAGTCTTTGATGTGGTATTAACATGGTTTGAAGCCATAGTATAATTAGATATACAAAACATGAACGATGTTATTTTTGTAAGGTTGATGTAACTATGCCACAAGTATTGTATTGTTTTGATTTATTATGTAGGTAGCTGTGTTCAATGTATCTGTACATATTGTCCAATGTGTTCATATTTCTGTAGGGTAAGTGTCCGCATCATGGCACTTACATATTTAGGTGGTTTCTTTTCTGTTTAGTTTGAGGACATCCTTAGGTTATGTTTATACATTAGTCTTAAGATAATTATTTTGGTTTGAATTATGAGGTACTTGGTGTTGTACCGTCATGCTATTTTTGTATTATCACTGTTTTGATTAATAAAATATAAAAAAAAAAAAATACACACCCCCTCCCCTCGGTTCCACATCCTTTACCCGTATAACACTGTTCCAGTCTCCTGCTATTAATGTAACATGAGGTAATCCTCGGAACCTAACGAATTCCTCCTTTACACTTTTGTTTGAGACAGCCGGCATATACACACCAATAAAGCATACCTGCACCTCCCCCCATCTACCTTCAACCCTAACCACCCTCCCCCCCTCCTTCCACGAAGTCAATGTGAAAGGGATAGACTCCCGAATGCCCACCATCACTCCTCCCTTGAAAAGCTCTGACCCTCCCATGAACACCTTATACCCTTTTAAACCCAACTCGCTCCCACACCTATAATTATGTTCCTGAAAAAATACAACATCCACTCTTAATCTACTCAAAGTTATTTCCACCCATTTCCTTTTGACCTCATTTTTGAGGCCATTAACATTCATACTTAAAACACCAGAATGAAACTGTAGTGGTTTCCCTTTCTGTTTCGGTTGTCTCCTGTCCGCTTTAATATTCATGGAAATACCATTGCTCCCCTTCCCTTCCCGCCCCTCGTCCCTATGTACTCTAGGTACCTCACTCCCCTTAACTCTATCCACATTACCTCTTACCACCTCAGCCCATACCTTCTTCCCTGCATACCGAATTTAGATACTTGTCTAGTTTGCCAGTATTCGTGGTGAAGAATAAGCTAGTATAGTATACTACTCGATTAGAAATTTTGACCATATCTAGCTGAAGTGTGAAGTATATGTTTATGAGCAAAAGTCAATTTTTAGAGACATTTATAAGAGCTAATATTGGACAATGAGTAGGAATATTACCTATGAGAGACAAGTTTGGACGTATAAGAGATTGTATGATTTGGTGAAATGATAACATTTGTGTATTTAAACTCGTAATATTACCAAACCAATGTTAAAAGTTGCATTTCTTACCTTTTGTTTTACTTTGTAATGTTTAAGTTAAATTTGTATATCTAATTAGAAATTTTTTCTTTGCTTAAAATGTTTGCCATCGTTAAGACTTGTATAGTTTACCAGTATTCTTGTCGAAGAATTGATATGCTTACCATGTCTTTTAAAGAATGTATATGCTTACCATGTATTTTAAAGAATGTATATGCTTACCATGTCTTTTAAAGAATGTATATGCTTACCATGTCTTTTAAAATGTCATGGCCACGGAGTGGTAATATACACTTTTATAATGTTATACTAAAATACGAACTTCTCCCTAGATATGTATTCAAATAATTTAAGAATTATTACGACACGGCGTAGACGCCCCGATGTGTTTGAGCATGGGAGGGAGGGTATGTGGGTAGGGGAGACGGAATATGGGGAGAAAACGTGGGAGGTGGTTGGGGAGATGGGAGAAGTACCACTATAAATGATAAGTGTACAGTAAAGAAGGTATAATTAGTATTGTTTCATGTCTGTACTCAAAATGAGTGTTGGATCATTTTTGTACGTCGCTTTGAAATCTCCTGTGGATATTTTTTTTAATACGAATAGGAAATGTCTGTTGGAGTTTTGAAAAAAGGGAGAATGTTAGCCTAAGATGTCTTGTTTAAACTTATAATACTATCAAATCAATGAATGTTAAAATTTTTAAATACCTCTTAATTTTTTTTATAAGTCTGTAAATGTTTGAACTTGTATACTATGTAATGTTTTACCATTATTATTATTATTATTATATTGATAATAATAATATTATTATTATTATAAATATTACATAAATGTATATAAATATTTACAAGTAAACAGGATACGTCAGCAGTAAATGCAACATCAGCATTCATGAACATGAACATAGCCTACATAAACCATGACAATGACTAAATATACACAACCTATTTGAGTTAATATTGGAGTACGCACCAGCAGCATGCAATCCATGTTTTCTGTAATACATAAGGAACTCCTCACTATGTCTATTGACTTATGTTAGACAATTACTACTCGTACTACTCCTGTTTCTAGCCAACTAATCCACTAGGCTTTACAAAGAATTTACTTCCATGATCCTACTTTGTAGCTTGTCCCACTCACAATTATTTATGTTCAGGCTTGTCCCTAAAATTAAACTCATCAAATTTGATGAGTTTAACCTCACAGCACTAGAGTTAAGAAGGAAACAAATAATTACTATGTAATTAGAGGTATTGACAAAGGTGAAGAGCGAGGGAATGTACTAGGGAAGGAGGAAGAGGAGAGGAAGGAGGCATGAGAACCTGCACTGTCATATCCTGCATTGTGGTTCTTGCAGGATCACACGGATTCGAGGTAAGTACAGTCGATGCGCAGGCTGAGTCATGGAGCCCAGTCCAGTTAAACCACCGTTGGTAGACTGTAAGTGAAGGGAAGCGACTGACGGAGTAAATTTATCTGATTCATGGTATACAATATAACCGTCCAGTTACATCTAGGTGTGCCACAAGATGGTACCAGATGAGTAATAAACTGCAGAAGCACATGTGACTAACGCGCTGAAGTATATAACAATTAGTGCAATGTATACGTCAGTTACTGTGACGTAGCAGTTAGAGTAATATATGTGGCAATTATTGTAACACCAGGATGAAGCTCCTGGTGGGAGAACCATAGTCTTAAGAAATGTTTCCTTAGTTGCTCGCTTACGTTTACCAAACATTAAGTGGGTAATTAGACCAATATTTATACAACATGGCATTGTTTTGACGTTGTGTGACAACAAAATGAAAAATTAAAAAGATGCGTGTATGACTGATGGAACAAATACATTTTGCTGTGACCACTGTATAATTTGTTGTAATCATATGTAATTACTTGGCGGGGGCATAACCGCATCAACGAGTGTATAAATAATTGTTGTGTAACTGTTGGTGATTATATAGCGTATCAACGTACATACGTTATAACGAACATATAGTTGCTTTAAGGTTAACTGTTTAACAATAATGCGAAAGCAACTGTTTATCATTATTTGAAATTGCTTTTAATCCCTGTG